>JAJOZX010002756.1:312500-412500 GCA_023014485.1 Bathynomus jamesi | reverse complement strand
AACATTTTCCTTAAATTAATCAATATTTTTCCTCTTTTAACTAATCAAAATACTCATTATTATTATTAGTAGTAGTAGTAGTAGTATAGCTTAATATATATATATATATATATATATATATATATACACACACAGTATATATATATATATATATATACACACACACACAGTATATATATATATATATATATATATACACACACACAGTATATATATATATATATATATATATATATATATATATATACACACACAGTATATATATATATATATATATGTAGCGGATCGACAAGAAATAGACCAACAAATCGACAGAAATACTTTACTTCCACGCTATCATCAAAGAACTTGGAAAACACACGTGGGCAATCAAACAATAGAAAGTCTGTGTCTTCCCAAGAAAGGCGCGAATGAAGCCTTTGTAAACTAAAGGACACGCGGACCAAGCGTCTTACGATTTGGTATAGTCCTACGTCACCAGGGTATAAAAGCGAGCTTCCATTTGCTTTTCATTCTCACACTCACTCACTCGGACGCACGTCATCACGTGAGCAGCGCGTCCACCAACCGCTTTCCGGCCCCCTGGCCGAGGGGCCGTGGCCGCTACTTTCTTCAGGGCCTACAATTTGTCTTCACGTAAGATCTAAAGACCACCTGCAGAAGCAATCCAACGAGGCCCAACCGGAACCACTTCGGGCCTGCGGTTTGCCAGGTCGGCCTTCAAGTTTCTCTACATTCCTCGAGATATATTCAGCATCCCAGGCCGACAGCCTGCACCTCGAGAAGTAACATCACCTCAGGCCTCCACGAAGCCTACATCCATCATCTCAAGAGGCTTAACGACAACAACAACTAGAATCTGCGTAATAGGTTTCTTAACCGTCTTCAACAAAGTTTACGTCACCATAAGATAAGTACCCCTATCCTAAGTACTCTTGTGAAGCCTACCTTAGCCTACCGCCGAACGGTAGGCTATACTCCCAAAGTGTGTAATCACGCGTCCATTGACTCCGTAAGAACGCAGTAGGCCTATCATCCAATTCAAGTGTCATTTCAATACCGTTGTTTCCGCGTATCATCCGTCATTATGTTCAAGTCATATTTGTGTGTTAAATATTCTCTTGACGTAATCATTTAACATCACATAATGTTCTTATATATAAATGATACTGTGCAAGCATTTCAATCCATTATTATTAGGCCACATCAATTATTCTATGTGCATCCATGCAATCATTTAGCCTACTTAATCAGTGTCATGTTTTCCATTCAATGTACCAAACGCACGTGCATTCTTTATATCATTAACTAGGCCTATTCAATGTTCCATGTCGCATGCCATTTACATACCATCGATGAGTATTACATTATTTATTACGTGTCAATTAAGCTATTAACATTTCATCTTATTAGCTAAGCCTATGCCATAAGCATAACGTAAAACTACCAATTAATTACTGTCAATTCTTTGTTATATCACAGTGAATAAATAACGGATTTATTTTCATAATAAACTACAAAAGTAAGGTGTCTTTCATAACCTTAATATTAATTTGCTTGGCGTAAACCAAGCTGGTGACCCTCGCTGCCATTTCGGTCACTTCCAATAGTATGGTGGATCTAATCAAATAACCATTCATTCCAATCGGTGATACTGTATTACATCATAAATTATTAACCCAGCCTATCATTATAAAGCAATCAGTCATTGCCTTAATCAATCGTTGCATACAATTAAATCATTATCACCTTAAACGGCTAAAACTAGGTCCACTATAAATTGGTGTAACCCCGGAGTGACTCGAAAGTAATTGCAAGTTAATTTTCACAGTGAACCTGTTGTTTAGTGGTTAGGGACATTTTCTTAATTTTAAGTATTCTTTTATTGCAAATAACAAAATAGCGGTGATATCAAACATTTAAATTAATACACGGTACAACATATACGGCGCGTCAATAGGCCTATCTACATCTGTGACTGGTGTTATTTTCCCGTACACATTAGGCCACAAATACATTTACGGTTAATTTTGTTGGCACATGATAACACGTTTTCGCGCGAAAAATATGCAGCAGGAAAACAACAACGCCACTACATCCCACACCTACGGCGATTCCAAAATCCCCACTTTTTGGCCCGCGGATCCCCGTACATGGTTCTTACAGGTCGAATATCATTTCGAGTCCCAGAACATAACAAGAAGCGTGGCCAAGTTTAACATCGTAGCCGCGCAACTCACACCAGAGGTCGCTGGCGAGGTGCGAGACATTCTCGCCAAGAGGCCCCTAGAAAACCCCTATGAGACGTTGAAGACCGCCGTTTTGGAGCGAACGGCCATGTCAGAGCAAAATCGCCTCCGGAAATTACTCGCGACCGAAGAGCTTGGCGACAGATCCCCGTCGCAGTTCCTGCGACACATGCAGCAGCTCCTGGGGGATTCAGCCCACGTCATGAGCACTCATTCTTCCGCCAACTTTTCGTACAACGCCTTCCACCGCAGGTCCAACGAGTGCTGGCGGTGACGAAACCAGACATTTCGTTGAAGGACTGGCGGATATAGCGGACAGGGTTTTGGACATAGAAACGCCACAAGTGGCCGAGTCGCCTCACCACCCCCTCCCCCAACCGCGCCCGACAACAACTTGGTGGAGACCGTCGCGAAGTTGACCATCATGGTAGAAGGACTTTTTCGCGATGTACGCGGGATGCAAACGCGTGAACGAAGCAGATCACGCGACCCTCAGCACCGCAACTCACGACCCCGTTCCCGTTCCCGCACCCCCGGTTCCAACGACGAACCGGGCGTATGCTGGTACCACAGGACATTCGGCGATCAAGCCCGGAAATGCACGGCCCCTGTCTTCGGGCGGGAAACGTAGCAGCCGAGCATTAACGGCGTCTCATGCTCAAGGCTTCCACGGCGTCCGCCTATTCTTCGTCACAGACGCCCATTCCAAGATACGTTTCTTGGTCGATACCGGCGCCCAAGTCAGTCTCCTCCCCCCCTCCCCACAAGAGCGGTTACATCCCAGTTGGGAGACTGAATTACACGCGGTGAACTCGACTCCCATTCAAACATTCGGTCAAAAATCCCTTCCCTCAACCTCGGACTTAGGAGAACCTTCCGTTGGGTTTTTCTCATCGCCGACGTGCAACAGCCAATCTTAGGTGCAGATTTTCTGCAGCATTACGACTTAGGAGTGGACGTTAGACGCCGGAGACTCATCGACCACAAGACCAGCCTCAGCGTGCAAGGCGTTTTCTCCCGTACGTCAGCGCCTCCGCCAGTATATTCGGTGGCTCGCCCTGAGTCACCGTACGGTACACTACTGGCTGAGTTTCCATCGGTGACACGCCCTTGCAACCGCGAGGTGCCAGTGAAACATCATGTCCTCCACTACATTCAGACTGCAGGACCCCCGAAGAATGCTCGTCCTCGACGTTTGGCTCCGGACCGTCTGCGCATCGCAAAGGCAGAGTTCGAACACATGATCGAACTAGGAATCGTCCGGCCTTCCAAAAGCCCTTGGGCCGCACCGTTACACATGGTCCCCAAGAAGACTGAGGGCGACTGGCGTCCTGTGGGCGATTACAGGGCGCTCAACACTTGCACAGTGCCCGACCGCTACCCTCCCCCCCTTCTGCACGATTTTGCCGCCAATCTCTCTGGGTGTACGGTTTTCTCCAAACTGGACCTCGTCAGGGCCTACCATCAAATCCCGGTAGCCCCAGAGGACGTTCCAAAACCGCGATAATAACGCCCTTTGGGCTTTTCGAATACATCCGCATGCCTTTCGGCCTCCGGAACGCGGCACAGACTTTTCAGAGATTTATCGACGACGTCCTTCGGAGTCTCCCCTTCTGTTTTGCCTACATAGACGACCTCCTCATTGCCAGCAGCGATGAAGTGGAACATGTCAAACACCTTCGGCAGGTTTTCGCTCGACTCGATGAGTATGGAGTCGTCATCAACCCCAGCAAGTGCCAGTTTGGCGTCCCCGAACTGCAGTTCCTCGGTCATCAAATTACAGGCAACGGTATCTCCCCCAACCCCCATAAGGTCGACGTATTAAGGAATTTCCCCCCCCTACCACGCAAAGAAAACTGCGGGAATTTTTAGGTATGATAAACTTTTATCGCAGATTCATTCCCCATGGCGCGCACCTCCTCCGCCCTTTGCATGCCCTGCTGCGCCCCTGCAGGAGGGGGTCCTCTACGTCAATTCCATGGCCTGAAGAGGCCCAGCGAGCGTTCGAGTCGGCTAAGTCAGCCCTCATTGATGCGACCCAGCTGTCTCACCCTCATCCTGACGCAGAAATCAGCCTCGTCGTGGATGCTTCTGACACTGCGGCAGGCGCCGTATTACAACAAGCGTCAGGAGATGGTTGGCAGCCCTTAGCCTTTTTCTCACGCGCATTCAAACCAACGGAAACCAGATATAGCACTTTCGGTCGAGAATTGCTTGCGGTTTATCTGGCGACCAAACACTTCCGCCACTACTTAGAGGGAAGAGAATTCATTATATACACGGATCATCGTCCGCTAACGTTTGCCATCAATTCCCAATCCGACCGGTATTCCCCCAGGGAAATGAGACATTTGGACTACGTCTCACAATTCACTGGCGATCTTCGTCACATAAAAGGCCATGCAAATACCGCAGCGGACGCTCTATCGCGAGTCACGATTAATGCGTCCCTTGTTCCCGCCACCGGTGACGTCATCGACTACGAAGCCATAGCAGAAGCTCAACGAGGAGACGATGAACTGCAGCAGCTCAGTAGTGCATCCACGTCGTTACAACTGGAAGAAATTCCACTGCCTTCTTCCTCACGGACCCTCACGGTCGACGTCTACAGGATCACACCGTCCTTTCGTCCCCGAGAAATTCCGACGCGAAATTTTTAATAGGCTTCATTCTCTTTCTCACCCCGGAATTCGCGCGTCTCAGGCTCTCGTCACCTCTCGTTTCGTCTGGCCAGCATCAACCGTGACGTCAGACGTTGGGCCCAAGCTTGCATAAAGTGCCAGAAAGCAAAAATTCAACGTCACACGACGGCACCTTTAGCTGTTTTTCGTCCCCCCGACGCACGTTTCGATCACGTACATCTGGACCTCGTCGGCCCATTTCCACTCAGAAGGTTACACGTACCTCCTCACCTGCGTCGATCGATTCACGCGTTGGCCTGAGGCGATCCCTATAAAGGACATCACGGCTGAATCCGCCGCCCGCGCTTTCGTCAGTGGTTGGGTGTCCCGTTTTGGAGTCCCATCAACAATCACTACTGACCGTGGTCGGCAATTCGAATCCGCTCTGTGGAAGAGCCTGACACAAATTTTAGGTTGTTCCCGGATTCGGACTACAGCATATAGGCCCATGGCCAATGGCCTCGTCGAGCGACTACACCGTCACCTGAAGGCGTCCCTAAGGATGACCACCACCGGCCCACGTTGGACCGACGCCCTTCCCCTTGTCCTCCTGGGAATTCGGGCAGCGCTCAAGGATGACCTGCAATGTACATCGGCCGAATTGGTGTACGGTACTCCTCTGCGGCTACCCGGCGAATTCTTCACTTCGTCAGGAGCACATCCTTCGGTGGACGGCAGCACGTACGCCGACGCCTTAAGGGAGACCATGCGCAATTTTCGTCCGGTTTCCCCGCGTCATCCCACTGCTCGTCGCATTTTTGTCCCCGCCCGGTTGTCCTCCTGCACCCACGTCTTCGTCAGAAACGACACCATCCGTCCCCCCTACAACATCCATACGATGGGCCTTTTCCGTGCTGCGGAGGGGTGACAAAACTTTCATCCTCGACCGTGCGGGACGCAAGGACGTAGTGTCAATCGACCGCCTAAAGCCGGCGTACCTCGAGGACGACGCAATTTCCCCAACAGTTTCCCCACAACCGACTACAGCAGACACAATTCTCCCCATTTCCCCAACCCAAGAAGATGTCTCGCGCCCTCCCGCCAACGAAACACCGCCAGACACACGAACGGGTGTCCGTACTCGGAGCGGCCGCGTCAGTTTCGCCCCGAAATGGTGATCCTTTTATCATCGTTCCTTCGTCTCTGAGAGGGAACTACTTGTAGCGTATCGACAAGAAATAGACCAACAAATCGACAGACATACTTTCTTTCCACGCTACCATAAAACAGGTTGGAACACACGTGGGCAAGAGTAAAACAATGGAGCGTCTATTTTTCCCCAATGGGAGCGAACAAAAACCGTTAACGACTAAAAGACGCGTGGACAAACCGTCTTAAGAATGAAGTCTACGTCACAGGCCTACGGTATAAAAGGAGCTTCCACTTACACTCACTCTCACTCCGACGCTTCCATTCCGCTCGACTACTTTGTATGTTGTCATCCCTCATCAGTAGTAACCGGCTCAAGACCAAGGCTCACTTCAACACCACATTCAAGAAACGGAGCATCATTGGAAGTGACCCACCAATACTGCCGCAGGAAGCCCCAACGGCATAAGGAATTCCCCTTTGTCTCTTCATTACCGCATAAACCGGTTATCAAGCATTTCGAGAGCACCGGCAAAGTTTGCAACACTACGAGAAGCATCCGCAAGGGACACATTGCGTGACTCGACGGCGAAAGCTACAAGCCCAAATCACTCCACATCTGGTCAGCTTTTACCGCTTTACGAAGAACGATCGTCTACGAGACTCCATTAGGCCCATCATACCTCGACCTACGGAACGGGCTTCCAAGAGTCAACCACCACCGGGCCTACCTTCTCCTTCGCAAAAGGCCTAATTCACGACCCGACCAACGCGCGAGCAACCAGTTTCCAGAGGACGACCGACTACACCACGACGACCCTCACGGTATTTCCTTATCAACCATCCTTCCACAAGTCAAAACGTCCGGGTAAGCTAACTACTTCATATTCTAGTGCTCTTGAAGCCGACATTAGCCTACCGCCGAACAGCAGGCTGCGACTGCGGCCACTTGTGGCGTTTCTATGTCCAAAACCCTGTCCGCTATATCCGCCAGTTCCTTCAACGAAATGTTTGGTTTCGTCACCGCCAGCACTCGTTGGACCTGCGGTGGAAGGCGTTGTACGAAAAATTGGTGTAACCCCGGAGTGACTCGATCTTATTTTACGTTATTTATTCACAGCGATCCTTGTGCTTAGCTATTATTGACCATTTCATTTTTTTGCAGCCACATTAAATAATTTCTATGTAAATACGGTATTCATAAATTCAATGTGATTTTCTGCAGCCATATCAAATTTCTATGTACGTACGGTTTCATAAATTCAGTGAAATTAAATAGGCCTACTTGCAAACAGTGATATTCGTTCCGCGCGGTACTTTAATGCCTTACTGTCTCGCGGTCATGTGCCGTCGCACAATCACCGCAACTTTCAAATTCCCGAGTGCGTCCCCCTGAGTCGAGTCTCACTGCCTCCTGACGGCAGGGGCGCGGCGACCCCTTGGAAGCCACCACTGACATTGGGTCCTGCTCCGTCGTCAAACGGATCGTGGAGGGACTCACGAAATTCACCATCTAACGCCTCAGGACAACACTCACCCCCACCCCCACCAGCGCTGCAGTCAGTCCCAAATTCGTTTCAAACGGCGCATTCTTTCGTCACCACCTCGTCCAAAATATTCAACGGTCCCGTCTCGGCCGTTGTACGGTAAATCATTTGGCGATAAATCTGGTGACGCGCCTCATTGATCAGCGAATTTTTTTTTTTTCCGTAAGCACGACGGGTTTTCCCTTCCCCATTCCCTACGGGAAGGCCTAAAAAGAAAGCATTCTTTAAGTCAACGAGCAGAGCGCACACATGCATCCACGCAACAAAAGGGCAAACTGCAAAACAAACACTTCAGGCACAGGGTTGGCGATCCCCTACCTTCATCAACTGTCTCTTTGCATCATTCCGTGGATTACTTCCTGCTGCTCGTGGACTCGAACGACGTTTCTTTTTCTCCCTTCGGCAGGAGCGACCTCGACGACAACATCCACACGACGAGTTACGGGCACAGCATTCGAACTCGACAGTTCCCCGGCCCCTCTCGTTTCCTTCGTCCACTCTTCATTGCTCCACATTCCTGCCGAAGTCCAACCCCTGCGGCAGGAGCGACCTCAACGAGAACCACCACGCGACGAGTTTACGGCACAGCATTCGACCACCAACACAGTCCCCCCGCCCCCTCGTTTCCTACGTTCGCTCTTCACTGTCCCCCATTCCTGCCGTACCCCAACCCCACCCCCTGCGGAACCCCACCCCATACACCAGCGCTTCCTCTTCGAGCATCTGACGACCTTTCATTCCTTCCTGCGTCAGGAATTCCACGATATACCAGGCCAAGCGTCAAATCTCGGAGTGGCCTCATCAGGTCTCCCAACAGAATGGTATTTCTTCTCAGTATCGTTCCTTCGCTCTGAGAGGAACTACTTGTAGCGGATCGACAAGAAATAGACCAACAAATCGACAGAAATACTTTACTTCCACGCTATCATCAAAGAACTTGGAAAACACACGTGGGCAATCAAACAATGGAAAGTCTGTGTCTTCCCAAGAAAGGCGCGAATGAAGCCTTTGTAAACTAAAGGACACGCGGACCAAGCGTCTTACGATTTGGTATAGTCCTACGTCACCAGGGTATAAAAGCGAGCTTCCATTTGCTTTTCATTCTCACACTCACTCACTCGGACGCACGTCATCACGTGAGCAGCGCGTCCACCAACCGCTTTCCGGCCCCCTGGCCGAGGGGCCGTGGCCGCTACTTTCTTCAGGGCCTACAATTTGTCTTCACGTAAGATCTAAAGACCACCTGCAGAAGCAATCCAACGAGGCCCAACCGGAACCACTTCGGGCCTGCGGTTTGCCAGGTCGGCCTTCAAGTTTCTCTACATTCCTCGAGATATATTCAGCATCCCAGGCCGACAGCCTGCACCTCGAGAAGTAACATCACCTCAGGCCTCCACGAAGCCTACATCCATCATCTCAAGAGGCTTAACGAACAACAACAACTAGAATCTGCGTAATAGGTTTGTCTTCAACCTGTCTTCAACAAAGTTTACGTCACCATAAGATAAGTACCCCCTATCCTAAGTACTCTTGTGAAGCCTACCTTAGCCTACCGCCGAACGGTAGGCTATACTCCCAAAGTGTGTAATCACGCGTCCATTGACTCTCGTGAAAGAACGCAGTAGGCCTATCATCCAATTCAAGTGTAATTTCAATACCGTTGTTTCCGCGTATCGTCCGTCATTATGTTCGAGTCATATTTGTGTGTTAATATTCTCTTGACGTAATCATTTAACATCACATGATGTTCTTATATATAAATGATACTGTGCAAGCATTTCAATCCATTATTATTAGGCCACATCAATTATTCTATGTGCATCCATGCAATCATTTAGCCTACTTAATCAGTGTCATGTTTTTCCATTCAATGTACCAAACGCACGTGCATTCTTTATATCATTAACTAGGCCTATTCAATGTTACATGTCGCATGCCATTTACATACCATCGATGAGTATTACATTATTTATTACGTGTCAATTAAGCTATTAACATTTCATCTTATTAGCTAAGCCTATGCCATAAGCATAACGTAAAACTACCAATTAATTACTATCAATTCTTTGTTATATCACAGTGAATAAAATAACGGATTTATTTTCATAATAAACTACAAAAGTAAGGTGTCTTTCATAACCTTAATATTAATTTGCTTGAGCGTAAATCAAGCTGGTGACCCTCGCTGCCATTTCGGTCACTTCCAATAGTATGGTGGATCTAATCAAATAACCAATTCATTCCAATCGGTGATACTGTATTACATCATAAATTATTAACCCAGCCTATCATTATAAAGCAATCAGTCATTGCCTTAATCAATCGTTACATACAATTAAATCATTATCACCTTAAACGGCTAAAACTAGCTCCACTATATATATATATATATAACTGCAAACACGCAGTATAATTAACGTGAAGAACGACGCTTTGTATAGGAGAATTATCCGCGCAAGATGAGAGCGAAAGAACGAAACAAATGAAAAAATGAGGTAACCACCCGGGAATCGAACCCGGGATCTTCCGATTGCCGGTCAGATATGATAACCACTACACCACAGGCCTCACTCAAACAAATGTCGTAATTCCTCTATATATATATATATATATATATATTATATATATATATATATATATATATATAAGGGGGTAAAATTAAAGGATGTTTTTGTTTTGAGGGCCTCTGCACTAAAACAACTAAAATTTACATTATTCTACTTCTTTAAACCTATTTATACTATCCAATACATTTAACTTGGAGAAACTAACCTAACCTAACTAACGTAAATTTATTCGGTTTCAATTTTTTTAGATTTTTGGAATATTGTAAATGTGATGTAATGTTGCATTGAATAAATCTTTCACTGTGTGCCTTTGCCTCCTCATTGGTTAGGTTAGGTTAGGTTAGGTTGGGGTTAGGTTAGGTTAGGTTGGTTAGGTTAGGTTGGTTAGGTTAGGTTGGTTAGGTTAGGTTGGTTAGGTTAGGTTGGTTAGGTTAGGTTAGGTTAGGTTGGTTAGGTTAGGTTGGTTAGGTTAGGTTAGTTTCTCCAAGTTAAAATGTAGTGAATAGTAATAAAAAGGTGAAAAGAAGTAGAATAATGTAGATTTTAGTGAGGACCCTCACACCGAAAAGATCCAAATTTAAAAATTAATTGTCATACTTTTTTGGCAGAAATTCCGCCATTTTCTCTTTATTATTATTATTATTATTATATAAATGAATAAAATAAAAAATTAAAAGTTGTGTGTGTGTATATATATATATATATATATATATATAAGGATAAAATTAAAATGTTAAAAGTTATACATTTTTTGCAGAGGTTCCGCCATTTTCTCGAAACGGAAAATCATCGAACGTAAAACCGTCGAAACCTAATCTAACCTAACCCAATTGCATTTAACCAAATCTAACCTCTCACAAGCAAGTTTAACCTAATCAGACCTACCACAAGCATATTAATCTGATCTATTAAGTTAGGTTAGGTTAGGTTTCAAATTTCGATGATTTTCCGTTTCGAGAAAATGGAATTTCCTCACAACTTCGCTACTTTCGTGACCTCTTCAAATGTTTACTGTTCAGTAGGGTGGATCGATTTTACATTTTTTCGATTTCCATATTCTAATAGAGACAAAAACTTGCGCATGCATGAGAAAATAGCCTCTGCAAAATCTTAGCTTAATAGGTAATCATCTGCCCGGCAGAGCGATGAAAATCATATTTTAGTAGTCAAAAACGTATTTTTAAACCCTAGCCTAGAGTCATAAAATTTTGCGTGTGTGTATTTCATGCCTAAGCAACGATATAAATGCTATGGGAAATATATAAATGCATTATTTAAGACAAAGAGCCGATCTGAAAATATGTATATTAACATATTTTCAGATCGGCTCTTTGTCTTAAATAATGCATTTATATATTTCCCATAGCATTTATATCGTTGCTTAGGCATGAAATAACACACACGCAAAATTTTATGACTCTAGGCTAGGGTTTAAAAATACGTTTTGACTACTAAAATATGATTTTCATCGCTCTGCCGGGGGCAGAAGATGATTACCTATTAAGCTAAGATTTTGCAGAGGCTATTTTCTCATGCATACGCAAGTTTTTTTCTCTATTAGAATATGGAAATCGAAAACAATGTAAAATCGATCCACCCTACTGTTCAGTCAACGTCCATATATATATATATTATATATATTTACTAATTCTATTTTGATTTCTTATTTTTCTTCCTAAAAATAGAAATGAATCTCAAAATTTTTTGCCTGAAAAGGTGTCGTCGTCATACTTCCCAACGGCATATTCACATAAGAATACTGTAATTAAACTACTCGTCACTAAAAAATACCAGATTAATGCCAACATTGCGTAAACCAAAATGGATGACATTGGATGTGATGTATATCTTAAGTTAGGTGATCTTCTCAATAAAGACTATTATTATTATTATTATTATTATTATTAAAAGGAAAGTTTGATTCTACTTTTATAACTCGTAAACTTTATGCTTTAAAGCTCTCTTTAACAAACAAAGTTAGAAACAAACCATATTTGCAGTTAACAAATGAAAATAATCCTCGTACGGTGATTGTCACAGTTTCTTCTTCAGTGACGTTTACGCGACTCTGAAGAAGAACTCGTCCGTCGACGTCTACAATTTCGAGAATCGATGTTGCGTTGTCAATTGTTAAATTTAGTCTATTCCAACCGAGACGAAGGCGTCTCGGTTCGAGGAACGACGTTTCAACCGATGAATCGCTTTCAAAACTCCCATCATTGGCGACGACGATTTGCGCGTGATCCCACTTCATTGTTAGAACATCGCCAGTGGTCGCATTTCCCCCCCAATTCAAGGGGATAAAGAAGTCGATTGAGAGTATCCGTGATGTATTCCACGGATAAACAATTTCATTTTCGTCATAGAAGCAGTCTGAAAAAGAAGAAATGAATTATATTTACTTCAATATTAATTAGGAAGTGTTTTCAACCTAAAATTATTCCAGTAACAAATAAACAAAGAATCCTATTTAACAATACTATTTTTATACAAACAATGTAATAGAGCCATTATTTCATACCACCTTTTAATATATATATATATATATATATTATATATATATAATATATATATATATATATATAATATACACAGGGCGTCCCCAAAAAATGTATACACACTTTAACAGCTGATAGCTCAATTGATGTTTCTTTCTTTCCAAGTTAAACCCATTAGAATTAATAATGGCAGTCAGACTAAGTTTTGAACAAAGGAAATTCATTCTAAAATGCTACTGGAAGTGTGAAAACGCAGTTGAAGTGCAAAGACAGTTTAGGAGGGAGTTTCAAACAGATCCACCAACGCGACTTACCATCACTCGAATTAGAGATAAGTTTGAAGCCGATGGAACTGTTCAGAATGTCCACAAGAAGCGTTCCGGAAGACCACGGACATCGACAAGCCCCACAAAGCAAGAAAGAGTACTGGAAACGTATCACCAAAGTCCAAGAAAATCTGTGCGGCAAGCGAGTCGTGAGGTAGGAATTTCAGAATCGTCTGTCCAACGCATTTTGAAGCGCTGTCAATGGAAAAGTTACATTCCAAGATTAGTCCATGCTATTAATGAAGATGATGATGATCCGGACCGAAGAGTGGAGTATTGCGAGTGGTACTTGGCACGATGTGGATGTGGATTGGACGAAGGGGTTTCGTAGAATACCCTCCGCGTTCACCTGACCTCACACCACTAGACTTTTTTATGGGGATACTTAAAAGACAAAGTCTACGCTATAAAACCTGCAACAGTCGCTGAATTGAGAGCAGCCATTGAACGAGAATGCACACAAATACCAAACGAAATGTTTCGTGATGTTTGCGATTCCATTGCTTCGCGTTATCAGCAGTGCCTGGACCAGAACGGACGTCAGTTTGAAAACAGGCGTTGACAAAACAATTAAATAATGTCTGTAGATTCTATTACATTTTGAAAATGAAATGTATTTTAATAAACACTGCCTTTATAATTATTTAAAGTGTGTATACATTTTTTTGGGACGCCCTGTATATATATATATATATATATATATATTATATATATATATATATATATATATATATATATGTGGGTATGTGTGGGTGTCATTCAAGTCATCTTTATGTAAATGATCATTTCACTTCAGTTATTATTTATCTAACTACACAACACACACACACACACACACCCACACACACACACACACACACACATATTCAGCACCCCCCCCCCTAAAAAAAGAGCGAGATGCCAATTGTGGAAACTTCGTCTACTTCTGACCACGGCCGGCTACAGCCCGTGGATCCCGCAATAAAGAGGGGTCCCCAAAAAGCAATGCTAACAACCACACACACACACACATGTGTACATAGTATAAACAAATACGATATGTGTTCCCATTTGATCTGTGGATGAAACACATTCATTCTTTGTTAATTTTGCAAATGAAAAAAAGGGAGCAACATTTCAACTGAAAATGAAGAATTTACCCCAAAATTTACTTCATTGAAAAAAAAGGAGAAAATTTAGTGAAATCTCGGCATTTGAATCGCTAAGATCGATTCATGGATACGAGGAGAACAATGAGATTATCCTGAAGAAGGACACGAGAATCCTTAAAGTTGATGAAATGAGAGTTTACTCGCAGTCAAAGGACCGCATTTAAGGTCATCGTTCTGATTAGGCCTATAACTTTTTGATTGATCAGAATGCGAGTCCCTCGAGTACTTGGTCCATTTGGGGAGCCTCTTAAAGGATAAAGGAATCTATATAATATCTTTTGGGTTATCGTCAAACGAGCCTCTTCAACCAATCACTTATTTCTGAGCGAAAACGTAGAACCTTCTTTCTACTCGCCGATGTTGAACCCACCGGTGTTGAACCCACCGATTCGACCAAGTAGGAAATTTTGCCTAAGAATTTTATCTAGAAATCCTGAGGATCGGTCCCGGGACTCTGAGAATATTTTGTGGCTGAGTGGTTTCGCGTAGTACAAGTTCAATAAATATGAATAGATATGAGTGAACACGTTAATGTAACCAAATCAAGTGACGATAATCAGCTAAAAAGACTAACGCATTCTCGCGTAAATGATCACGTTTTAACTGTTTAGAAATTATCTTTAGTTTAAGGATTATAAAAGAAAATAACTTCGTAATATACTTACTCTTCCATTCCCATATGGGTTCCTCCTTCCAGTAGGAGGAAGCTATTTGGGATAAAATCCCGAGACACAAAAGGTATAAAAAGACCATCATTTTGGAATAATTATAATTAATTGTTATCTAAATAAAGAGAAAAAAGAGGAAAAATTACTCGGTTACGAAAACCAAACGGATGGTTTTCCGTTTGCCAACCAATTCAGACGTTTAAGCCAACCATGGTTGGATTAAACATTCGGATTCGCTAACAAATCGTTACCCAGGTTTTTGGTTGTCGTAAACAAGATTTTTCTGCGCGTAACTTTAGAAAGGAAATTGTTCAAATCATGAAAGGAATTTGGTCCTAATTTATATTAATGATAATATTTAAATGTTTTCTCAAAACTTATTATTATTAATATTATTATTATTATTATTATTATTATTATTATTATTATCGGTATTTATTAGTATTTACTGTTCAAAACTTAACCAAAATTGAAAGAGTGAATCACGGTTGCGTTAGATCAGGCCAAATCTTTTCTAACGTCCACCGATGGCTGAATGCCAATAAAAACTAGTTACTCGTGACGTCTTTCAACTTTGTTTCGCGTTTCATGATATGAAATTTGGTTAAAATATAAATCCGGTTCGGAAGTTTGGCCTCGTTTAAACCCGACGAATTTATAACAATTTTTAGACGTTGTAAAGCGTGAACGATTCCTGAACACAGTTTACCACTGTTTACACCATCTGTGACAATTTACCACTGTACACACCATCTGTATTTAATAATTAAATTATACTCAACTATATAAACTCTGTAAATATTTTTAAATTAACTGAAATAAACAAATGAATATCGAAAACATTTCCTCAACTCTTATCTTTATTCATTTCCTTTCAAATGACAATTTTTTAAGCATAAAACAAAGCCAATTTGGGCCTGCAGTATACATATATATATATATATATTTTTTTTTTTATTGGGGTTGTTTAACCTCATTCGCAACAGCTAAGGTCATATGACGGAAGGGGACCTACAGCTTTACGTGGAATGAACCACGGGTCGCTACATAATCTGGGCGCGGAGAACGGTCTCCCATCCAACTACTACCATGACCCAATGTCGCTTAACTTCGCTAATCTCCGGGAAGCGATGTTACGATATTGGCCACGACGTAGCCCCTATATATATATATATATATATATATATATATATATATACATATATATATATATATATATATATACATATATATATATATATATATATATATACATTTAACTGCAATGACCACGCAGTATATTAACGTATAGAAACGACGTAAGTAAAGAGGAGTGTTCTGCCCTATGTAGGAGAATTACAACTTCTGATTATCGTGGCTCCATAGTGTAGTGGTTAGCACGTCTGACCGGCAATTGGAAGATCCTGGGTTCGATTCCCGGGCGGGTGCCTTATTTTTCATTTGTTGGTTATTTCTCTTCCTCGTGTGCAGAACACTCCTCTCTACTTACGTCGTTTCTATATATATATATATATATATATTGCCAATATGGCAAAGGAATGTTACCCTCTCCTCTCTCTCTCTCTCTCTCTCTCTCTCTTTACTATCGCTATTATAACGGACATACTCTTCTGAACTCTCTAACTGCGTGCCCCCTCCTTTAAGGAGAACATACAATACCACACTTTCGACACTTTCTCATTCCTTTTCTGTCGAACTCAACTCAAGGGTTAGTCGGTATTTTCAATCTTTCAGCTATTCAGCTGCTCAACCCTGGAACAATCTTCCTCAGTCCATCTTTCCCTCTGGGTATGACCTACAATCTTTCAAACGCAGTGTGTCCAGGCATCTCCAAAACCCTGGACCTTGATTTTGGCTTTCTTCTTCCTCTGTGGGGGAGGGGGGGGGAGCGTTTTTGCAGGGATTCGCTCTTGGCCTGTCCTTCCTGCCTATATATATATATATAATATATATTACAGGGTGGGCCGAAAGTCTGGATCCATAGGAAAATATTTATTTAATACATAAATTACAACAAATGGTAAATACTTAAAATGAATATCAACTTTAACTCGTAAATGCGTATCCGTGATACTGTACAGTGGTTCGTACTCCAGTATAAACAACAAATTATAACAAATGCTCAAATTGGCGGCCTCTGACATCGAGACACTTAGGGATGGAATTTATGATTTTTAATAATTCTTCGAATTGACGTTCTCGAGATGCGTGTTTCATTTCATAATCTTCTTGTTGACTTTACTGAACTATTCGTTAAAGTTTCACATACCATTGCAGAGGTATTTTCATCAGTTGCAGTTTTGGACGACCAGAACGCCGTCGATCATGTACACTTCCTGTTTCTTTGAAACGTTTAAACAACTTGCCAACAGTCGCATGTGTTACTGGATGCTTATCACGATGATTTCTATTGAATTCGGTAGCAACTTCTCTGTGTAGCGCCCTGTCTTGCGTACATGAGCGCAAGTTCTACCCGGTCTTCTGTTGTTAGATTCGAAGCCATTTCTGGGCTGAAATAAAAAAAGTATTTGAGTATTTATACTGGAGTACGAACTACTGTACAGTATCACGGATACGCATTTACGAGTTAAAGTTGATATTCATTTTAAGTATTTACCATTTGTTGTAATTTATGTATTAAAATAAATATTTTCCTATGGATCCAGACTTTCGGCCCACCCTGTATATACCTCGTTAACTTTGTTGCTGTTCCGTGCGTTGGTCTCTCTTCACACGAAGGTCAAGCTAGTGGCCCCGTCTCTAGGTCGGGCTTAGTGGAGGAGCGAGTTCCTTTCTTGCCTCTCCACCGTACATAGTCAGGTACACCCGACTCATCTGGTACCGTCCTGAGCCAGGCATCTAGTCTTCTCTTGAAGACTTCAACTTTGAACCCTGTAACGTTTCTGAGGTCCTTTAGAAGCTGGTTAAAAAGTCTTGGCCCACCCCTGATAACCAAGCTATTTTCCTTCAGTGTTGAGGGGGGTCCCTTGTCGGGCCTTTAATTTGGGAACACTACACATTCTGCATTTCCTATTTTCCAGTGTTGTCTGAATGGTAATTGGGTTTAGTTTTAGGTTTGGTACCAGTTTTTCGATAATTTTCCCAATGTAGATTATGGTGTACCTCTCTCTTCTTCTTTCCAGGGAGTACAGATTTATTTTACGTGGTCTTTCCCAGTAGTTGAGTTCTTTGCGGCCATCAATCTTGGCTGTGAAATGTCTCTGCGTTTCTTCTAGTTTATTACTTTCTTCCTTTTTATATGAGGACGTCAAAACTGAGCAGTATTCAAGTTTTGGTATAATCAGTGTTTTTAGCAGGGGAATCATTAATGTCCTGTCCCTTCTTTTAAACGTTCTTAGTACCTGTCCCACGACTCTTTTTGCTTTATTTATCGCTATCTGATTTTGTGTTTCAAATTTCGCATCATCGGTCATTATTACCCCCAGATCGATCACTTTCGTGCTTTTCTGAATTTCCTGTCTATCTGGAGCATAATATACGGTCTGTTTAAGTTCCTCTTTTCTACCATATCTCAAGAGCTGAAATTTCTCTGTGTTAAATGTCATGTTGTTTTCTGACCATTTGTATATTTTGTTCGTGTCCCTCTGCAAGGCCTCCACTTCATTTACATCGCTGATTTTTCTGCTGATCTTTGTATCGTCTGCAAAGGATGTTATTATACAGTTGCTGTTTACTCCGCTGTCTATGTCTGTTAGCATGATAATGAACAGGAGTGGGGCCAGTACTGTCCCTTGTGGTACTGAGCTGCGTACTTCCGATTCTGATGATGATATACCTTGAATTTTGACGACCTGTAGACGTTCTCTGAGGAATTTGTAGATCCATTTTCCCACTTTACCTGTTATTCCCATAGATTTCATTTTATGTGCTATTATACCATGATCACATTTGTCGAAAGCTTTAGCAAAATCCGTGTATACACGGCGTTCGCACTTATTAAGCAGATTACATTTTCTCCATTGTTTTCAAAAGTTTTCCCCGATTTCAATGAAATTTGTAGCAAATAATCACTATATATAGCAGCATTGATGATATTCATTTCGATAAAATATTTTGATAATTAAAATAATTATCTCATTTTATTGAAAAATATGTAAAATATTGTGTTCCGAATCATTAAGCAAGTATTCTATTTATAGATCTAAATGGTGAAAATGGGTAAGAAGAAGGATTTAACATTAACTGAGAAAAGAAAAATAGTCAAGTTACTCGCTGAAAATATAAAATCTATTGAAATTGCGAAGCAGTTTGGCAGAGCTTATCGAACTGTAAACAAGTTTGTAGCGGAGGGTACCAAACTGAGGCAGCGAAGTGATAAAGGAGCTATAAGAAAAGTGACAAGGTGGCAGATATCTGTAACCAAACGCAAATTGCAAAGCATCCATTGTCCTCAAGTAAAGAGGTTTTTGAGCAGGCTGGCATATAGTATAATGTACCAAGAACATCTCGATGTGGAATCCTCCAAACAATTGGCAAGACGTGTAAACCTACGATTCAGTCACCATTAACACCCAGGTACAAGAAGCAGCGTGTTGAATGGGCGCGTCAGTACGTGAAAACAGATTTTAATACTGTATTGTTAACTGATGAATGAAGAGCAACCCTTGAGGGATCTGATGGGGAAAAACTTTTGAAAACATTGGAGAAAATGTAATCTGCTTAATAAGTGCGAACGCAGTGTATGACATCGTAGTTTTCATTGCCTTCTAGTGCATCTAGGATATTGTTGTAGTCTTCTATTAGTTGTGGTATTTTCGTGTTATTCGTGAATACCAGATCTAGGCAGTTATTTTTTCTGGTATTTTCTGTTATCTCCTGTGTCAGCATAAACTCATTTGTGAGAGCGAGCCATCAACATTTTTGCTTGCTCCTGGTCTTCTCTTGTGTCCCCCTTGTCCTGGTATATATATATATATATATATAACACACACACATTTAACTGCAATGACCACGCAGTATATTAATGTATAGAAACGACGTAAGTATTGAGGAGCGTTTCTGCACACGAGGAAGAGAAATAACGAACAAATTAAAAATGAGGTGAACCGCCCGGGAATCGAACCCAGGGCCTTCCAATTGCCGGTCGGATGCGCTACCATTACACCACGGACCTCGATCAATCATAAATCGAAATTCTCCTACATAGGGCAGAAACCAATGCCGTGAGAGGGCACCCTCGCAAATCGTGAATATGTACATTTAACTGCAATGACCACGCAGTATATTAATGTACAGAAACGACGTAAGTATTGAGGAGCGTTTCTGCACACGAGGAAGAGAAATAACGATTTGCGAGGGTGCCCTCTCACGGCATTGGTTTCTGCCTATGTAGGAGAATTTCGATTTATGATTGATTGAGGTCCGTGGTGTAATGGTTAGCGCATCCGACCGGCAATTGGAAGGCCCTGGGTTCGATTCCCGGGCGGTTCACCTCATTTTTCATTTGTTCGTTATTTCTCTTCCTCGTGTGCAGAAACGCTCCTCAATACTTACGTCGTTTCTATACATTAATATACTGCGTGGTCATTGCAGTTAAATGTACATTTCACGATTTGCGAGGGTGCCCTCTCACGGCATTGGTTTCTGCCTGTAGGAGAATTTCGATTTATGATTGATCGAGGTCCGTGGTGTAATGGTAGCGCATCCGACCGGCAATTGGAAGGCCCTGGGTTCGATTCCCGGGCGGTTCACCTCATTTTTCATTTGTTCGTTATTTCTCTTCCTCGTGTGCAGAAACGCTCATCAATACTTACGTCGTTTCTATACATATATATATATATATATATATATATTCCTATCCACCTTTTTGTATTTTATAAATGGGAAGTTAAAGTCTCTGCAGATCATTATATTTGGGGATGGAGGGTTTACGGCCTTTATTAGCTTTCTGATGTCATCAATGACCTCCGAGAATTTTTCGGTTGGGGTTTTTGAAGGTCTATAGATGACTATTAGTATCACGTTTAGATTTCTATTTTCACTGCTAGGAGTTCCACAAAGCTGTTTGATTTACTTATTATCGTCTCTGTCACATGACCTTCATGTACATATATAGCACAGCCACCTTTACATCTCGTTGTTCTATCCGCTCTTAGTATGTTGAAGCCCTCTGTATTTATCTCTTTCTTATCAATACAATGTTCGCAGTTTTCACAATTTCCTTGGTAATCCTTAAGATGAGTTTCTGTGAGGCATGCGATGTCCGCCCTTGTTTCGTCCATAAAGCCTTTCAGGTACGAAACTTTGTTGAGTGATTGATTTGGTCTTATTCCTTGAATATTAGCCAGGACAATATTTATGTTCTTTGTTTTTAGTTGTCCCTTGTGCATTTTAAGTTCGTTTTCCTTCGGTTTCGCTTGTTTCGTTGCCCTATGATCCTCCGAGAGAGATCCGTTTCCGCCTACCTGTTCTGGTAGCTTCTTGCCCGGAAGCGGTTTGGCTCGGGGGTTTTCACCTGTTAACTGCATGCGTTGGATGACATTTAGCAGCCGTATCGTGTCTGCGACGTTGAAAATTTTTTCGTTCCCTTATTGTGTTCCTATTGTTATTCTTATTGTTACTGTTATTCCTATTGTCATTTAAACTTTGTCCTTCGTTCTTTGGGTCCGTCGGAAGATGTTGATAGTAGCATTTTTTTCTCGTATTTGCAGGTTCCATATTTTGCGTAAGTCCTGCAGATGTCCGGGTTGTAGAATTTGCATCTGTCTCCAAATTTACAATGACCATTATAATTGAAGAAATTGCATACTGGGGGATGTTCATATATACATTGTCCTCTTTTAAATCTGCAATTATCTTTTCTATTATATCTGCATATAATTCCTTCCCCATATTACGCGTGGCCTTTGTTTTTTGCTCCTTATTGGGGGACAGTTTCACTTCGTTTCTTGATTGCACTCTTGTCTTTTCCTATTTGTGCTATTTGTGTTAATGTCCTTCGTTGCCCTTATATTATATGTTGTCTTTATACTCTCTTTCGCCTGCATGGTTTCGGCCTCGTTGGGTGACGGTATATGATTTTTTCTACTTCGCCTTTCTTCGTTTCTTCTGTTTTCCTCTGTTCTTTATTCCCACTTTCCTTTCATTTTCTTCCTAGTCTTCTCTTTCTGGTAAGAAATGGTAAGTCTCTTTCTGCTTTAAATACTGTAAAGAGTTTATTTCGGTCATGCAGTTTTCGCAGAAAATTTTTATCCCATTAAGTTGCTTCGCGTTCGTTATAAGGGAGATTTTTTCATCTTCCCATTCTAGGCATCTAAAATCAAAAAGCAGCTGACAAAGATCGCACCTCATTACCTTTGACTCATCTGTTGCATCATTGCAGATACCACAGAGTTGCAGGAATTTATTTACCATTTCCATGTTACTGATAGAGGGTAGCCGCTGGCGCACAAAATTTACTCAAAAAGGGTATTATGGGAAGTATTGGGTAGAGGTTGACTCAAGCTGAGTGAGAGAAAGTATTCTCCGTTACTCCGGGGGATGGGGGATGTGACACGCTGTATACTTCTCACTGATTGGTGCTCGCGACTGTGGCTGCGGGGGATAATGGGGTGGGTGGTATTTGCAGGAATTTCGATAGGCAGTTAATTTTCTTCACAAAAAAACACTTGGAAAATGCTGTATAGATTAATTCGCTTCATTTTTATTTACTTTTTTACACGTGTAACCGTCACACCAGCACATAACCACACACACACACACACACACACACACACATATATATATAATATATATATATATATATATATATATTAGTGATGTAGCAGTTGTCATTTGTCATAGTTCTGCAGTTGCGGTTGCGGAGCTTACAAATAGAGCTCCGCGCGGTTGCGGTTGCGGTTATGTACCCTATAACACCATAATATTACTTAAGAATAAACAACACAATCAAATATCGCGTTTTAGCCACACTTTTCAGTCTACAATATAAAGACTATAATCTAAACTGTAAAAAGTGTGTTTCTAGGATGCGGGACGAGGACCCAACGCGTTTTGTATCCAACCAACCACTTTCCCCAACCACCGCCCATTCGAAAGTGGTGTATATAATTATAATACATATATACACTATTTAATCCTTATATAAACTGAATTGGTGGGAGACTATTTCAAAAATAAAAGTTTTTCAGCTTTGTCCCTCTTCAGCCTATTCCTTTTTTCATCGTAGATGGTCCTCCCTGTTCCACTAAATAATTGTTCACTAGGAACACTTGAGGAAGGACATCCAAGGTATGTCCGGGCCAATTTGCTCAAATTTTTGTATTCCTTTTGATTTGACCTGCACCAAGCCAAAACATCATCTTCTTGTCCAATCCTTTTCTCTTTGTGATATTTTTCGATCATGTAAGTTATTACATAATGCATCTATCCATCCAGTCTAAGTAGCAATTCTAGACATGTCTCAATTAGGGCGTAGCAAACTTTTACTTTTTTGCACCCTTGAGTGAAGGTATAAGGGTGACAGGAACAGCATTTTGCGACGTTTATAGCATTTATAGCCA
This sequence comes from Bathynomus jamesi, assembly GCA_023014485.1. NCBI lineage: Eukaryota > Metazoa > Arthropoda > Malacostraca > Isopoda > Cirolanidae > Bathynomus > Bathynomus jamesi. Next base: position 389,202 of record JAJOZX010002756.1, on the reverse strand, counting down.
TTACACTAGCATTTATAGCATTTGGTTGCCCTAGTAAGAAGATATCCTCAAACAACCGCAATAACCGCACTGATAAATGCGGTTGCGGTTGCGGAGCTGAGAATATGTGCGGTTGCGGACAACCGCTACATCACTAATATATATATATATATATATATATATATATATATATTATATATATATATAGTTTGGTGTTCTTCCAATTAAAATTAAAATTATTTCAATTATTTTTCTGACCAAAATTATAATAATCTTTTGTGGTGACATTTTTAGTGATAAAATATCCTTTGTCAAAACAAAAGAAATGACTTAACTTTTCTTCATACGTCTCGTCCGTTCTTAGTAAGTTGAATCCATTGATATGCAATTCTTTCTTATCGATACAGTGTTCGCAGTTATCGCAGTTTCCTTGGCAATCTTTAAGATGTGTTTGTGAGGCATGCGATATCCACCCTTGTTTCGAACATAATAAAACCTTTCAGGTACGAAACTTTGTTTAGTGAATTGTTCGGTTTTATTCCTTGAATATTTGCCAGGACAATGTTTATGTTCTTTGATTTGCATTGGCCCTTGTGCATTTTAAGTTCGTTGTCCTTTGGTTTCGCGTGTTTTGTAGCCTTGTGGTCCTCAGAGATGGATCCGTTCCCGCCTACCTGTTCTGGTATTTTCTTGCCATGAAGCGGTCCGGCTTAGTGTATATATATATATATATATATGTAAAGAACGACGCTTGTGTAGAAGAACGTTTCGCACAAGATGAGGAGGGAGAACGAACAAATGAAAAATGAGGTAACCACCCGGGAATCGAACCCGGGATCTTCCGATTGCCGGTCAGATATGCTATCCACTACAGACTACACCATGGGCCTCGATTAATCAGAAGTCGTAATTCTCCTACATACGAGCAGAAACCAATGCCCTGAGGGGGCACCTTCGCATGCCGTACATATATATACATTTTAACTGCGGAACGTTCTTCTACACAAGCGTCGTTCTTTACATTAATTATACTGTGTGTGTTTGCAGTTAAAATGTATATATATATGTACGGCATGCGAAGGTACCCCCTCAGGGCATTGGTTTCTGCTCGTATGTAGGAGAATTACGACTTCTGATTAATCGAGGCCCATGGTGTAGTGGATAGCATATCTGACCGGCAATCGGAAGATCCCAGGTTCGATTCCCGGGTGGTTACCTTATTTTTCATTTGTTCGTTCTCCCTCCTCATCTTGTGCAGAACGTTCTTCTACACAAGCGTCGTTCTTTACATTAATTATACTGTGTGATGTTTGCAGTTAAAAAAAAAAAAAATATATATATATATATATATATATATATAATGAAAAGAACCACGAAGGAAAAGGAAACACAGTGGTGTTCAAGCGCTTTCATCTAATGACATCCTCAGGAACACTGAAATAAATAACAAGTTCGAAACCGTATATAGGTCACAAAAAATAAATAAAAGAGAAAAATAAAAATTGTAGGAGGAGCATACAAATGTATAAGGAAAGGCTACCAGAGTTTTAGCACTTTGCTCTTCTTGTCTAAATCCGTTCTGAACGAATTCGAAACAACAGGATCAAGCGAAAAAAGACCATGGCTAATGTTAAAATTATTTGTAAGTTGAATAATGGCAGACTCAACTTACAAATAATTTTAACATTAGCCAGCGTATTTTTTCGCTTGATCCTGTTGTTTTGAATTCGTTCAGAACGGATTTAGACAAGAAGGGCAATGCTAAAACTCTGGTAGCCTTTCCTTATACATTTGTATGCTCCTCCTACAATTTTTTTTTTTCTATTTTATTTATTTATTTTTTGTGACCTATATATAGTCTCGAACTTGTTATTTATTTCATTGTTCCTGAGGATGTCATTAGACGAAAGCGCTTGAGCACCACTCTGTGTTTCCTTTTCTTTCGTGGTTCTTTTCATCATAAATATTATTCACGTGTTACTTTCGTGAAATAATTTTCATATATATATATATATATATATATACACCACCGCCTCAGTGGTGTAGCGATTAGCGTCGCTGACTACGAATTCATCGGCCCCGGGATCCAGACCCGGTGACGGCAGCCGGCGCGCAGCAAAACCCAGCTGTTCATCCTTCCACACAATAAAGAAAGTGGTTGGTAGATAAATGGGTACCCTGGGTGGTCTAGTGGTTAAGACGTTGAGCTGCTGGTGGGGCGTGGTACAGATTCCACGTTAAACTGTAGGTTTAAGGTGGAATGAAAAGTTTGACTTTCGTCAGAATGAACAATTCGGGCGGAAGCTAACCAAAAAGTCATTTCTATTTATATATAATATATATGTTAAACACAGACCGTGCATGGAACAAGGAACTCTTCTGGGAAAATTAAATCCACTATAGTCCGAATAAGTAATGGTAAATGACAAATACCATAGTTTTTCTTTTTCATGATGCTAGCCCGACGTGGGCAACGGGTCTCTCGCAAAGAGATCCCATAAATATAGCTTCCCTCATCAGCTATCTGCAAAGCAGACAGGATCCAGCTTTGGGACATGGACCTAGGATTGAAAGCAAGTTTGTTTTTTTCTGTTTAAGGTGTTTTCAACCCTGCTGGATTATTGACACCATTTTTTTTTTTTTTGTAGAGAAACGTGGTGAAAGAAGTAGTAGAAGAAAAGGATGAATATAATTTAAAGGATTGTTCTCCTAACCAGAGTTCATTGAAAGCAAGCCTAGTCCCTACATTCAGAACCTCTATATAAGTAAAAGACTCGTTGCATTCACGTCGGATTGAATAAACAAAGAAAAAGGGGTAACTATTGTATTTTAGCCAAAAAAAACAAAACTTAAACCTCAACCGGGACATTGAGCGTCCACTTTTCAAGGCACGTAACACGTCCGTTTAATATACACAAACTCAGAATGGTCCCCTGAGAAATTTATATGTTAAACACAGACCGTGCATGGAACAAGGAACTCTTCTGGAAAAATCTCAGGGGACCATTCTGAGTTTGTGTATATTAAACGGACGTGTTACGTGCCTTGAAAAGTGGACGCTCAATGTCCCGGTTGAGGTTTAAGTTTTGGTTTTTTTTGGCTAAAAATACAATAGTTACCCCTTTTTCTTTGTTTATTCAATCCGACGTGAATGCAACGAGTCTTTTACTTATATAGAGGTTCTGAATGTAGGGACTAGGCTTGCTTTAAATTCTAGGTCCATGTCCCAAAGCTGGATCCTGTCTGCTTTGTAGATAGCTGGTGAGGGAAGCTATATTTATGGGATCTCTTTGCGAGAGACCCGTTGTCCACGTCGGGCTAGCATCATGAAAAAGAAAAACTATGGTATTTGTCATTTACCATTACTTATTCGGACTATAGTGGATTTAATTTTCCCAGAAGAGTTCCTTGTTCCATGCACGGTCTGTGTTTAACATATAAATTTCTCAGGGGACCATTCTGAGTTTGTGTGTATATATATATAATATATATATACGAAGTGCTTTGTTTTGTATTTTCTATAAGGTGTTTATGTCTGTGTCTGAGATAATGGGTGCCCAGCATGGGCTAGCATAGTCCATAACTGAGCGAATATATTGTTTATATATGAGTGATGTTGTTTCCTACTGGTGTCCAAAGTTTGTGCCTGTTAGTACTCCTACTGTTGTCGAGTAATGTGTAAATGACAACAAACGCTTTTAAGCGAGACAAAACTCAGTAGCAACAAACAGCTGTGTAATAGTGGGGCAGGGACAATTCGACGTGGCCGACTCGATGCGACCCAACTCGATGTCAGGACAACTCGATGTCAAGCCAAGTCGATGCCAGGCCAAGTCGATTTCATTTTTTTTATATATTTAATGTAGGTTAACTGAATGCCCGGTTAGGTCAACTGTACGCCCTTGACGATTGGTTAGGTTAAGTTGTGATATTTTCGTTAAAACTAACGAAAATATCCCTTAGGGATATCACATCGAGTTGTCCTGACATCGAGTCGGCCACATCGAGTTGGGTCGCATCGAGTCGGCCACATCGAATCGTACTGAACCCGTAATAGTAGCCTATTGTTAAATAGGCTAATATTCTAAAATTAAACAAAGCTTGCGTTTAATTTTAGAATGCAAGAGCAGATTATTAGAAACATGCATATTGAGCCCAAAGCCTATCAAATTTAGTCAGGGCACGCTCATACAAAATTTCTTGCTCATTTTGTGAAATCAAAGAAAAGCCAGTCAGACCATAAATTCACAAAATTACCATAACCGTCAATATTCTGAGCTTCACACTCGAGCCATTGAGTTACTTACAGCTTACAATTACAATTACCGCACAAAATAGTGCACATGCATATCAGACTTGGGGTCAAGTACTTACTTGTACTTGGTACTCAAGTACCAATTTTTAGGTACTTGTATTTGTACTTAAAATTTCACAATAATCTATACTTGTACTTGATGAAATGTACTTGAAAACATTCAAATACTTTCAAGTATTTTTCAAGTACTTCAAGCATTTGGTAATGAATCTCGACGAAATTGGTAATGAGTACCGTATGGCTGATGATAACTTTGAAACAGTCGTGTTTGTGAAGTGTAATGACCACACGTACAAATAACGTAGATGCATGGTTATGAAATGAAAGTAGATTAGGAGTAAGACACCCTGTGCAGAGTTAAAGCGGGTGGCTGGGCATTGAGTGTCAGTGACTTCTTGATTACGAATATATTATTATTATTATTTTAACTATGGTCCATGTGATGTTAGGCCCTGTTCAAAAATCAACTTTTCTTATTTTCATAGGTTTCTGTACTTTTTCCCATGCTTTTTGACCTGAAAAGGCCGAAAATCACAACCATTTTGACCTAGGTTGTTGGGAAGCATTGCCGCATGGAGCTTTAAGTTTTCTGCCTTGAAATCGGCCAAAAGCACCAGTTCCGGGGTCCCTTGAATCATGTTTTGCACTATAACTTTTTATCTAAACAAGATAGAGCAACAAAATAGGCACCAAATTAAAGTGTTTTTAATCCTCTTTCTAACTTATACAATTATGATAGTCTTGGAACAAGAAATGGCACATTGGTACATACAAAGATTTCAGAAATATCACAAAATTCGTTTTCTCACACTCAAGGCAGACAAGGCGCCTTATTCATGACACAAATTTGAGATTAACATTTTGTCACAAGTCTAATCGATCAAGAAGTGAAAGCATTACATGATGATTAATTTCATAATGACATTTACACAGTCAGTTGTTGAGAGTTGTTTCTTGAAGCTGTCAAAGCGGCGTCTGTTGAACTCCACAGCTTGAAGGAGATAGTCCCTTTGCTTGGCATCTGTTGTTATGACATTTGCAAAGTCGCTCATCATCTTGACACCACGTTCAGCAATGTCATTCACCGCTTTCAGATTCTTAACATAGTCCAACGCTTTTCTGTAGTCCTCATTCTGTGGCCAAGACGTGACAGGTTCCAGAAGCCACTCGGATCCAATGTTTCAGTTGTGTCCAGCAGGAAATGTGATTCTGGGCCAATGAGATCAACCAGGGTGGTCTTAGATGTGACTCTCTGGAATAGAGGCTTTCCTGTTCTGAAGCTGTCTGGCTTCTCAGTGGCATGTAACTGGGCAGCAATGTCGTGCTTCAATGTGTCACTCAATCTACTGCTGAACAGGGCAAATGGCACGACTTCCTGCGTCAGGTACCATTTGTGTTTTCCATCTTATTAAGTACTGCATCAGCAAGCTCTGGGTCAGTTTTCTTGTACTTCAACATGTCCTGGATTAGATTTAGATCATTCACGGGAGCATCTGCAGCAGACATTGACATCATCCATACAGGAGTGTAGAACAGCGCAAGGAAGTGTTGAGTCTTTCCAGCTTTGATACAGTGTCTTCGTCGTACTCAAGTGATCTGCAAACATCAGCATTTTCATGGAGTACAGGTTTCTGGCCATCCATCTGGCCTGATGATAGCGCCTGGTCGACTCCAGTGAATACCTCGAGGAGGCGTTCCTCCAAGAACAATGACTGTCAGTTCAGCCATTTCCCTGTAGTCGGCTCTTGGAAGCCTTTCTGCTGTTAGAATGTCTTGGAGTATTTCTTCACTGTTCTTCTTCTTTTTCTTCAGCCATTTGCTGTTGATAGCCAGCATCTTTGGGTTTTCCTTGGACAAGTCCGTCCAACATCCTTCAGATGCTCAAACCAGGGATTATCTGGCCCCTTCACCTTCCCAAACAGCTTCTCCCAAACTGCTCCTACTAGGATTTCCAAGATGTGATGTCGACAGGCCAGATAAAACACCTTTTTGTTCAGCATTTTCCCTAGCAGTTTGGCAGCTCCTCTGTGAACTCCACTGTTACTGGATGTAGTGTCAAAAACAAGGGCAGTAACATTATCCGTAAGTTCCCATGTCTCCAGTAAATCCATTGAAGCCTCAGCCTGAGCTGTGCCAGAAGAATTGTCGATGACAGGTACTCCCAATAACTTTCCTTCAGTGTATGAAGGTGGACCAGACACTAGCACAGCTAAAGTCTCTGAGGTACTTCCAGGTTCACTGCCCAAGACATCTTTGAGCAACTTTCCATCCCAGTGTAAGGCAGCGTACTGTGGGGGGTTTTCACAAAACTTGGACATGTGACTCTGGCTGATATTATACCTGGACAGCATTCTGTTGCGACGTGTTGTTGAGGTTGAGATGACGAAGTTATCCAGATCAGCCCCTCCAGCTTTCAAGGTGGCAGAAACCATGGCAGTAACTTGATTGTCTGATAAACCAAGACGATCAGCTGTATTGCAGATGACATCACATTCCATGACCTTCCTTGGAAACGTCAAAGTCACACTAGTCACAGTGTCTTGATGGTGAGAACATCCAGGACGAGGCTGATGGTAATCCATGTCCTCTGTGTTAGCGTCGTTGTCAGTTGAGTCACCCCAGGTAATGTCATCCACATGAACAACTGCCTCTTTTCTGCTGCAGCTGTAAAATAGTACAACATGTTAAGACAGTAATTGTTAAGTACATGCTAAATATCGCAATGGAGTAAAACTTAAAACTTTTTGTAACGTTCAAAGTAATTAGTTTTACCTTGTTCTTGTCTATGCTGCAGTCTTTCATTCCTCGCTGCTTGCTGCAGGGATCTTGTCTCAAAAATCTTGTCATGACCAGACATATGACCTTTCCTCTCAGTCTTTTGGTCTTCGTAGAACCTGATATCCTCATCTTTCTTCTCTCTGGATAACAGTCTGTTGTCTGTATTTCCTGGATTGCATCTGGAGCTCCTATATCGAACAGGCTGTCTAATTCCAGCACAAATGCTCCTCTTTTTCCTCCAGGGTTACTTGCTCTTCCTTTGCTTTTCACCAGAGCACGATGTTTCTCATGTAGTTTCATGAAGAGCTTCATTGCGTTGTACTTGGTCATTGTCTTGATCCTAGCCATCTGCCAGAATGGGATGATAGATTCAACTGTTTCATATGCAAGGTCTTGAACCATGGGCCTCCCTGCATTTTCCGGTAAATTCTGAAGATTAAGGAAATACTGGAACGCCTGTCTGTTGGTGGGAAGCTGGGAACCACTGATAAAAGCTGAAGGGTATCCAACCAGGAAAGTTTCAGTGAGAGATCTGGTAGATGGCCCAGTTGACACCTGCCTGTGGACAGTACGTGGAGGTTCTGAGATATCAACTGTGCGCCCACGGAGCTCCCTCAGCTCCTTGCTTAATGCCATTGTGAAGTTGTAACTTGTAGATGGTTTTCTAGATTCTGATTGAGTTTCTGTTGTTTCCTGAAAAATGATAGATAATTATTATTATTATTATTATTAATTATTATTTATTTATTATTATTATTATTATTATTATTATTATTATTATTTATTAATTTTATGCTCTTTCATTTGATACCTAATTTGTTGCTCTATCTTGTTTAGATCAAAAGTTAAAGTGCAAAACATAATTCAAGGGACCCCAGAATTGGCGCTTTGGCCGATTTCAAGGCAGAAAATTTAAAGCTCCATGCGGCAATGCTTCCCAACATCCTAGGTCAAAATAGTTGTGATTTTCGGCTTTTTCAGGTCAAAAAGCATGGGAAAATGTACAGAAACCTATGAAAATAAGAAAAAGTTGATTTTTGAACAGGCCTAATGTGATGTATATATGGGCCTTGTGAAGTGTTTGAATTTACTTTTTGCAACCAATTGATCACTAGTGGATTTACGGAGTAGGGGGGGCCTTTTTGATCAGTCTTGGCGACCCTTCCAAATGCTTTATTTTTTATAATAAATTTTTTAATTTCTAAAAGCAAAAGAGTACATACTTTTTTAAATTGTAAAAATATCAACACCACCCTTGTAAATACCTGGCAACTTGCATTTCAATTTTATTTTTAGAAACTCTATAAAAATAATATTTTCTTTCGCATACTCAATTAAATTATGCTTTCAAGTTTTACATATTCATTTATTAATGGTTGTAAGGATTTGTGGACACAAGGTTAATGTGCTTGTAAACCCTTTGCGTAGTATTCACATTCACGATCTTCCTCTCTGTAATAACATGGGGTTAGAGACCCCGGTAAGTTACTAGGTTTCTAAACAACAACAGAGGCACTTACCGGTGCTTTGAATTAGATTTTCTTTAGGGCCTACCATAGATTTCCAGCGTCCCACAAAGCGCCCGGTAAATATTTACTATTACACCGGTCTCCGGTAGAAAGTTTTAAAAGCTGGTTTTCAATGTTTTTCAATGTGCTGAATTAAAAAATGATACTCATTTCTGTCGCAAATGATTTGTTAACGAGTTATTGAAGCTTAAAGCTTTTAAAACTTTCTACCCTTTTTTACCTGGGGGACCCCCAGTGGGAACCGAGAGTTTTTGGGTGGGGAGAATCACAAAAACGAGTGGTTTCAGAAGATTTTGAAAGTCAGATTAATACAAAACACATCAAAAAACATAGGAAAAACAAATTTCACCTTCAAAATTGGCCGAACCTAAAACAACCTAAGCAAACCTAACCTAAAACAATCTAACCAAACCTAACCTAACATAACCTAACCCCTAACCCCTAACGACCCTTTGTAATCAGACACCGAAAAATCACAGCGCCGTCTTTTCTTAGTCTTGGGAACCTGGTAACTCTTATCGCACCGCCACACTTTCTGTTCCTCACGAAGAGTACAATCCGAGTCACAACGAGGACACTTCACCACTTGAGGAAGAACACCGTGTGCCCGAAGAAAAGCTGTAGCTTTTTCTGAATTTCCATAAAATTCGGCGACACAGCGAAAATAATCAAAGGAGCACAGACCACAGGAAGCCATGTCCACTAACTGATTCAAATTCAAATCAGTGGAAGCGCCATTTTTTTACCCTTTTCCCGTTAGAGAGTTTAAGCTTCAATAACTCTCTAACAAATCATTTGCGACGGAAATGAGTATCATTTTTTAATCCAGCACATTGAAAAACATTGAAAACCAGCTTTTAAAACTTTCCACTGGAGACCGGTGTAATAGTAAAGAAATACCAAGCGCCCTACCTAACTCTTTAACTTTACTAATTTAGAAGCTATAGACATTACCTCTTCATTTATATACTGTTAAACAACTTCCTGCTTACATTATTACACTTTAGCAACATCACCAAATTAAACTTAGCACCAACGATTTAGTCAGATATGAATAACCATGCTGTTAGTCCAGCCCAAACAAACGAACAGACCGCGTTCTGCTGTTTATCCTTTTGTGTTGCCATTCAGCTTTCTTTTAGTGACTTTTTCCTTTAGTGACTTTTAGACTATATACATATATATATATACACACGTCACCTCACTCCTCCCCTACAAGTTTAGTCTGTCATGAGAATGACGCAAAGCCGACTTGAAAGTACGGACCATGTTTTCCGCGAGTTAGTAGACGGGTGAAAAACACTAGATCGGACATGTCTAATGCCATTTAGGTGGACAAAAGAACGAAATTCCTCACTGATAAAACAAGTACCATTGTCGGAAACCAGAACTACGGGTAAACCCCATCGAGCGAAACACGAATGGAGTAAGCGAATCGTAACATCCGAAGTCGTGGAAGTGGTTGGAAAAATTTCCACCCACGTAGAGCAGGCGTCCACCATGACTAGGAAATAGATATTATTTATAGGACCTGCATAGTCAACATGGATCCTATGCCAAGGTATAGTAGGCCATTCTCACGGATGAAGTGGACTTTTCCTTGGGAGATCTCTGTTCTCTAGGCAGTTTTGACAGGAACGAGCCAATGATTCGAGTTCTCCATCTAAACCGGGCCACCAGAAATAAGCTCTCGCCAGCTCTTTCATTTTTGTTGCACCCATGTGTTCAGCGTGAAGTTCCTTCACTAAATTCGACCTGCCTTCATTCGGAATTATCACTCTGTGGCCCCATAAGAGACAGCCATTTTGGATCGAGAGTCCAGACTGACGTTGATAAAAAGGCCAACTAACTGAGCAGTAATGGATGACCCTAGACAGAATAGGGTCTGATTTTGTCCACTGCTCTATCTATACTGCGTACTGCAGTTACTGGAGTGGATTCCAAAAACTCCACCAAGTGAACCCATTCTGTAGATATAGGTACGCATTCATTTGGATTTTCTAAAGGCAACATACTTAGAGCATCAGCCGTACCTAGAAATTTGCCTGACCGATGTACTAAGTCAAATTTATAGACTTGTAGAATCAGTGCCCGTCGTTGAATCCTATTTGAGGCCATAACTGGAATATTTTTATAAGGTGAAAATCAATGTTGGGCACTAAAGCGTTAATCCGATAACAGTTAATTAACGAAGTTAACTTTTTTTAACGGACTATTAACGGAAGTTAATTTCCATTTATCGTTATCGGACCAGTTAACTTCCGATAACTCGATATTTAGTCTGTTAAAGTCCGTTAACACGTTAACTGCGAGGAGTCATTCACGGAAGATCACCGCTCCGCGAATGAATTCAAACCGCCATAACTTCAGTCTGCCAATTCCGTCCTCTGCCGCAGTGGAACGGCTCTTCTCTCTCGGCAAGGACATCCTGAGGCCCAAGAGGTCAAGACTGTCAGTTGGGCCTAACTTTGAGAAGTTGGTCTTTCTGAAGGGCAACCAGCACATTGTGTCAGTCTTTAATAAATGTGCCTAAAATTTAATTTTACCTTTCAGTTCCCGCCATAATAATTCTCTGGTAAATTAAAATTTAGTTAATGGTTAGTGGTTTGGTTACAAGGGTTTCAAAACATGTAATCAGTACATTTTTTATTAAAAATAAAAAAAAGTTATTAAGCAAAAAAGTTGCAAAACTTGATAAAAATACAGTTAAATACCTATTTATTGTTGGATTTTGCATAAACATTTTCTATGGGTTTTAAAGCTTTTTTCCTTGATTTTTTAAATGTTAGTAAAGAAATAGTTATCGTTAACGGATTATCGTTAACTTCCGTTAACTTTGTAGTAAAATTATCGGATTATCGTTATCGGAGTTAAAAATTGAGGTTAACGGATTATCGTTATCGAAGTTAACTTTTTGGTTAACGGTGCCCACCACTGGTGAAAATAAACCTAAAAGAGGCTTATGGTCAGAAATTAGTTCGAATTTATGACCCCATAGATAGAAATGATTTTTTTTTACTGCAAATACTAAGGCTAAGGCTTCACATTCAAGTTGTGCATATCGCCTTTCAGTCTCAGTTAGTGTTCTAGAAGCAAAACAGATAGGCCTATCTACACCATCAATGTGGTGAGATAACACTGTCCCAATTCCATAAGAACTGCTATCTGCTGAAACTATGAGAGGAAGTTTAGGATCATAATGCACTAGGAGAGTGGACTTTAGTAGTACGTCCTTGGAAGCCTCAAATGCTTCCTTTGGGTTTTCTCCCATCTCCACTGTTCCCCAGGTCGTAATAACTTATTTAGGGGTTCAAGGAAAGTCGATGCATTAGGCAAAAATTTCCTATAAAAGTTTAGGAGACCTAAATAAGTTTGTAACTGTGTGATGTTTTGTGGAGGTGGTGCATTTTTTATTGCTTCTAGTTTATCCACCGTTGGATGAATGCCTGAGGCATCTATGCGGAACCCTAAATATGAAACCTCATTAGTGACCCACGAACACTTTTCTTTCTTTAGCTTAAGTCCAGCATCCCGGGGTCTTTTTAGAACTGTGGTTAATCTAGTTAGGTGTTCTTTCTTAAATGTACCTGAAATGAGGACATCATCCAGAAAACAAAGTACCCCCAGAATGTGACCTAGAACTTGGTCCATTGTTCTCTGAAAAATACCCGGAGCCGATGCTATTCCATAGCATAGCCTATTGTACCTATATAGGCCTCTGTGCATATTTATAGTTAGCTCTTTAGAATTTTCATCTAAACTTAGTTGAGCATAGGCTTGGGACATATCTAGTTTTGTGAAATATTTACCCCCAGCAAGAGAGCTAAATAATTCATCAGGCTTGGGTATAGGGTAGCAATCTAGAAGAACTGCTCTATTTGCTGTTAAACGGTAATCCCCACATAATCGCACTGACTTGTCAGGTTTTAGTACAGGAACTACCGGGGCAGCCCACTTAGCGTGTGTGACTGGTTCGATAGTTTTATCTTTGAGCAGCCTATCAATTTCTAAATCTACCTTCTCCCGCAGTGCATGTGCAATTGAACGAGCCTTACAAAATTTCGGAGTTACATTAGGGTCTACCTCTATACAGACCTGATGGCCTTTTAGTTTGCCTACTTCAGGTCCAAAAACAGAAGAAAACTCCCTTAACAATGAGTCTATGCCAGACGGATATGCGAGTGTATGCACATCTGCCTGACCCTTTGACAAAATTTTGTCAGTAGGCATTTTCAACGCATTAATCCATTCACGGCCTAGTAGAGTAGGCCCTTGCTCATCCACCACTAAAACAATTGGGTCTTTCGAATTTTAATGAAAATCGGTATACTAATTTAGTTTTGGTCACTGATTTCAAAAATAACTTTCTTTTTTTGGAGAAATGAAAAACAACAACAGAGGCACTTACCAGTGCTTTGAATTAGATTTTCTTTAGGGCCTACCATAGATTTCCAGCGTCCCACAAAGCGCCCTACCTAACTCTCTAACTTTACTAATTTAGAAGCTATAGACATCAGACATGGGGTCATTATCATTGCAATGGTAATTAATTATAATTAATTACAAATCTCTTGTAATGATAATGTAATGATGATGAAAGAAATTTAGAGGCAACAGTGGTAATGCTAATGGTATGAAAGGTCTGTAATGAATCATTACACATCATTACATTTTCATTACATTGTAATTTCAATATATATATATATATATATATACATTCAACTGCAAAGAACACGCAGTATAAATAACGTAAAGAACGACGCTTGTATAGGAGATATTCCGCGCAAGACGAGAAAGAGAAAACAACAAATGAAAAAATGAAGTACCACCTGGGAATCGAACCCGGGATCTTCCGATTGCCGGTCAGACGCGATAACCACTACACCATGGAAGAGTGAAGTCCATGGTGTAGTGGTTATCGCGTCTGACCGGCAATCGGAAGATCCGGGTTCGATTCCCAGGTGGTACTTCATTTTTTCATTTGTTGTTTTCTCTTTCTCGTCTTGCGCGGAATATCTCCTATACAAGCGTCGTTCTTTACGTTATTTATACTGCGTGTTCTTTGCAGTTGAATGTATATAATGTTACGGCATGCGGGAGGTGCCCCCTTGGGGCATTGGTTTCTGCGAGTATGTAGAGGAATTACGGCATTTGGAAGAGTGAAGTCCATGGTGTAGTGGTTATCGCGTCTGACCGGCAATCGGAAGATCCCGGGTTCGATTCCCAGGTGGTACTTCATTTTTTCATTTGTTGTTTTCTCTTTCTCGTCTTGCGCGGAATATCTCCTATACAAGCGTCGTTCTTTACGATATATATATATATATATATATGCGGCTTCTGATTCTTCCCAGTCCCGGCCAGCACCAAAGCGGTGCAAGTTGTTAAATTTTATAGCTGCTCCAGCTCCCTCTACAACTTCTCAGAGCCCTATTGTCAACCAGGTGGACAGCTACCTTGACCAGCCCTGCATTGATGAAGACTGCAATCCCCTGACATGGCGGAGGGACAATGCACATCTGTATCCTGACGTATCTGTTCTTGCTGCCAAGCATCTTTGCATCCCTGCGTCCAGTGCACCGGTGGAGCGCTTATTCAGTATATTCAGTATTGTAATGATCATTACAATGATAATGAAGGGCTTGTAATGATAATGTAATGATAATGAAACAAAAATGCTGTAATGGTAATGATAATGAAAAATTTCTGGTAATGATAATGATAAACCTTGTGATGACCCCATTTCTGATAGACATTACCCCTACACTTATATATTGTTAGACAACTTCCTGCTTACATTATAACACTTTAGCAACATCAAATTAAACTTAGCACCAACGATTTAGTCATATATGAATAACCATGCTGTTAGTCCAGCCCAAACAAACGAACAGACTGCGTTCCGCTGTTTATCCTTTTGTGTTGCCATTCAGCTTTTTTTTAGTGACTTTTAGACTACACACACACACACACACACACACACACGTCACCTCACTCTCTAAATGACTGATTCAGGTAATACTTTGAATAGATGGATTAGATAACGTCAATCAAATTAGTTCCAATATTTACTACCAGAAACCTGGTCTTTAACTCCATTTTAGTAAAAGCTAAAAATTTGCTTGCTGGTGCTTAAAGGGTTAACATATGTAATTTTGCACATATTAAGGTCCGCCCCAACATTTCGAAAATCCTATATCCGCTACTGCAGTTGATTGATTCAGTTTTATCATTTTTTTTTATTTCACTTAATTTAGAAATACTTGTGATAACAAGCATCATTGCCTCTGGACAAGGGATAAATTTACACTTAAACTGGGTTTAACATATTCACTTTCATATTCCGAACCAACTTACTTTCAGGCTAGGCATTTAGTGTCAGTGAGGTCATGCTTATAGGAAACATTACTTATATGTATTGGTGTAACTATAAGCCTTGTGATGTTTACAGGGGCTTTGTGATGGGTTTGCGTTCAGTTTTTGTGAATAACAATAAAACTGCAAACAAATGAGGATAAATTTCATCTTTTTCCACGAAAGTACTTGTACTTGGAATTACTTGACCAAATTTCCTACATTAAGTACTTGTACTTGTACTTTCTCAAATTCCTGAAGTACTTTTACTTACTTGTACTCGAGAAAAAGTACTTGAACCCAAGCCTGAAGCGTAATACATTTTATTGATGTGAGAAGGCTAGGCCAGATTAAATTTTCGTAGTACAAAATTATTCTTAAAGAATTTTGTACATGCATAATTTTAATCTAGCCTAGCCTTCTCTCATGAATAAAATGTATTTTTTAATATAAACAATGTACTGCATTTATGAAATGCCTTCGATTGTGCAGAGAAGTTGTTCGTATACAGAAATGCAGAGACTTTTCTGGAGTCATCACCGGAACTGGCTCCAGCAAAATTCGAGCCAAGTCTAGTTGGATCTTGAGTTTTTATCAAAGAATTGGGCAACTTGATTTGACTTGATTCGACTTAAACAGTTTTCATTTGGTCCAACTGATTTAAAGTTAAGTTTTACACGTGTTATGCAGTTTCTTAAAACTTCTTAAATTTATGTCCATTTAAAATTCAACGCAGGCGTGGAAGACTAATTTTAAACATGGTTAGCTAGTTGGGCCCTCGTGCACCAAAATTATTCAAGCATTCAAGAAGAGGGATTCCATGCAAACAGATTTTGTGATCTGGATATATTAGGTAGATGTAGTTAAAAAAAAATTAGTTATTTTCTGCATAGCAACATTATAGGCCTAAGTAACATACCCTACTTCTTAGAAACTAGTTACGTATTCTTACCAAAAATTAGGCTTATTTCCATAAAAGTTCATTTAAGATAGACCCCCAAAATATCTTAATATAGCGTTTGTGAGGTTATAACGAAGCCGAAATCAATCACCAAGCCTTTCGTTACCCATGATGTTCTTGGTCGGGCAAAAGGCTATTTTACAAGTCTTGAAACGGAGCTTTCATTAGTAATTTTCTGAGTAACGTGAACTATATAGCATATTTTTTTTATGCAAATGCCCACAAAAAATACTCATCCCATCCAGGAGGAAGAAAGCCAAAATCAAGGTTCAGGGTTTTCGAGATGCCTGGATATTCTGTGTTTGAAAGAATGAAGGTTACAGACAGGGAAAATGATGATTTGAGGAAGGTTGTTCGAGAGTTGACCGATTGAGTGGATGAAGATTGAAAATACCGATTAATCCTTGCGTCAGAAAGTTGGATAGAAAAGAAATGAGAATCTGTCGAAAGTCTACTACTGTGTGCTCTCCAGGGCTGCATTTAGGGGGTGGCGCACCGGGCAAATGTTCAAAGCCCCGCGACCGATGGGCCCCGCAAATTTCAATTGAAAAAAATTAAACGTCACGTATTTGCCATCTGCGACGAATTTTACTTTTTCCGGCAGGCGGCATGGCATCAGGCATTCTTATATCCGCTTTGATGGTGTTTAATTTGTTGTTCTTGTTAGTGTTACTCATTTCTAATGTTGTTACTAACTTACTTCTTGTTCTTTCTGTTGCAGATTCATGATTTATGTTCTTATTGTTGGCATTGTAATACGTACAACATGGAAACGAGCCGTGACCGGGATCGAAGGAGGAAATATAAATCCGGTAGTGAAAAGCGTAAGGATAAGAAGCGCAGAGAAGAGTTTCTTGCGACGGTGCCGAAACTGACTAATTGGATTAAATCATCAGCAACTAAGTCAGCCCCTTCAGTAGGCCCACCAGCTGCCTCCGCTACTTCAGCAGCTGCGTTTTCAGTAGACGTGTCTACGTCAGTGTGTTCAGTTCAGCAAGCCTAGCAGCTGCATTTTCAGGAGACTCGTCTACGTTAACCCCTTCAGCAGGCCCACCAGTTGCCTCCGCTACATCAGCAGCTGCGTCTTTAGAATACCCTCTACGTCAGTGCGTTCAGCAGGCCCACCAGCTTCAGGACATGCAATTAATGACATTGGTTTGTGGCCACAAGTGCTGACCAATGACTTTAGAGAGTTCTGGATAGAGCGGGGAACATCAGATTGCCGAAATTATGACAGCGACTTCAGTAACTCTTCAACTACTGAAAGTGGTACAACACGCCGATGTACGAAAACATTATTTGTTAAGAAACATAGCCTGACGAATGAGAGGATTGAGGTGTCATGGCTGTGCTATTCTGAGTCCACAGGCTGTGTTTACTGTTTTGTCTGTAAATTAATGTCGAGGGCGGACAGCAAGTTCACAATCGGGTTCAACGACTGGAAGCATGGTAGACAATCGGTCGAAGCACACGGAAAATGTGAGCAACATATGGAGTCGATGAGATATTTGTTAGTTAGAAACAGAGCTGGGCAATAAATACATTGAACGTATTTAAATACTAAATACTAAATACATGGGAGAAATGTATTTAAATACTAAATACTAAATACATTTTACGAATGTATTTAGATACTAAATACAAAATACATCAATTGTATTTAAATACATTTGTAAATACATTTTAAATACATACAAATTTTAACATATGCATTCACTAATTCCTGAGTAACAACAATATAAAATGCTTGATAAAGGATGAGTGTACAGATTCGTTGTAGCATTGCTTGCAGCAGAGACTTCGTGTTTACACAGCAAGCAGGTGCACTTTACCTTATTACCGTCTTTAGATTTAATTTTAAAGTATTTTCCATCAAACAGAGGGTGCACTAAATTGTTATCTGCAGATATATCACTGTTTGATTCACCGGATTTGCTTGTTGAAGCCATGACACGCACACGATAAAGAAATCAACCGCTTTCGACTAAGAGTGGCACACAACTGATTGAACTGACACGTTGAAACATGAACCATGCTGTACTACACTGTCGACGCGTCGTACTGTGCTAGTACAGAACGTGTATTAAACCAGTAAAAGTATTTACATTTTTATATTTTGAGTATTTAAATACATTGTATTTAAATACTCATTAAAGTATTTAAATACTGTATTTAAATACATGAAAAACAATGTATTTATAAATACAGTTCTAAATACACAAATGTATTTAAATACGTATTTAAATACAAATGTATTTAAATACTGCCCAGCTCTGGTTAGAAAGTCTGTCTCCGGCCGTGTTGATTCGAAACTGGTGAACCAGTTTGAAAAGGAGTGCAACTACTGGCAGGAAGTTTTGCGGCGCTGTGTCGACGTTATCAAGTATATCACGTCACGAGGACTAGCAATTCGTGGACATGACTCCCGTTTCGGTTCACCAAACAACGGCAACTATTACGAAATTTTGGAACTTTTAAGTAAGTATGACAGTTTTCTAGCTGCGCATATAAGCGAGCATGCCAACAAAGGTAGCGGAAACATCTCGTATCTCTCTCATTTCATTTGCGAGGAACTCATACTGTTGATGGCCGATAAAGTACTTCGGACGATTATCCGAGAAATCCAGCAGTCAAAATACTACTCTCTATCCGTCGACTCTGCCTGATGTTTCCCACACCGATCAACTGTGCTTCACCGTCCGATATGTGGTTGAGTCTGGGTCCGTCGAGCGATTTCTACAGTTCATACCTATGAACACACATACAGGGAAAGGAATCGCCGACGTGGTCCTCAACTTTCTGGAGACGCATGGCATTCGAATTGGAGACTGAAGAGGACAGTCTTATGATAACGCAAGCAATATGGCAGGGAAATACAACGGCGTAAAGAGCCACATCAAGTTAAAATCTCTGTATGCTGAGTTTGTGCCATGCATGTGCCAGTTGTGCCACTCACTAAATCTTGTGGGTAAATCAGCAGTGGACAGTTGCACAGCAGCCGTTGAATTGTTTATGCTCATTCAGAATGTCTACACGTTTCTCGTCTCCTCGACATACCGATGGCGTCGACATGTAAAGGTTCTCGATAGTAGTTCCCGTAGTGAGAAACTAAAGGTCGACAAAGGTCTCTCCGGTACCCGCTAGTCAGCCAGATCAGATGCCGTCCAATCTTTAACCGAAGGCTACGCCGAGAATATCGTGGTACTGGATGAGCTAGCAGCAGATACCAGCCAAACTGCGGAAGCCAGGATCGAAGCCAGGGGATTGTCTAAACAGCTTCAACAACTCGAAACAGCCATTTTATCAGACTCAGCCACCCTCTTGCTGAAATCACTACTGCAATTTGTTGAAGATCTCAGATCAAGATTTGACGAATTCGAGGACCAGGGCATCGGAAAGTGTGGTCATCGAGTATACAAGGAATCGACTCAACGCACAAAGAAGAGAAAGCGCCATCATGACGAAATCGGAACTGCCGAAGATACGAACCTGACACCAAGAGATTCATTTCGGACCACTGCATTTCTACCGATAATTGATAAACTGTGTACCACTCTGAACACTCGTCTAGAAGCGTACGCTGTGCTGCAGAAAAGATTTGGATTTTTGTATTTCCTTCTAGTCCTGAACATCGACAGTCTTCGACAGTTAGCTGAACATCTAGTAGAATGCTATCCGGCTGATCTGGAGAAAGAGCTGGTAACAGAAATTGTGCAGTTCGCTGCCCTAATGAAACTCACCGAAAGTGAAACAGAATCCCAGACGGAACGTCAAGACATGTGCAACAGATTTTATCGGTATATGAACACAAACGAACTAAAAGGAACATTCCCAAACATGGAAATAGCAATGAGAATATACCTGTGTATATTTGTCACGAGCTGTTCTGGTGAACGTTCATTCTCGAAACTCAAACTGATCAAAAATTACCTTCGCTCCACAATGGGCCATTGGGCCAGGAGCGCCTTTCGTCCCTGGCGCTGTTGAGTATAGAGCATGAGGTGTTGCAGTCGGTGAGTTTCGAGGACACAATCACACAGTTTTCCAAACAAAAAGCCAGGAAGCGTCCTATGTAATATTCATTACAAATCTACACTCTATCTACAGTACAGTAAGCTGTACAGTTTAGCTGTTTATTAAGTGCATTACAACTGTGTAGCTGTTTATTAAGTGCATTACAACTGTGTAGCTGTTTATTAAGTGCATTACAATAACTGTGCAGATGTTTATTAAGTGCATTACAACTGTGTAGCCTACTAGTGTAGCTGTATACACTGTATGTGTACATAGTTAAGTTATAGTCTTTAATATCACATTAATAAGCCGAATGGCTTCCGCAAGTGTGTTTTGTGTGTGTTAAAAAAATATATCTGTTATGTGCATTACAAAATATTGTCATTCATTAACACACTAAAATAATACATCCCGAGAAATAGTTTTCCCAAGGCCCCGCACACTGTAAATGTGTCCCTGGTGCTCTCCTTAAAGGAGGAGACATGCAATTAGATAATTCAGAAGAGCAGTGTCCATTATAAGCAATAGTAAAGAGAGAGTGAAGCAACATTGCAATGAAGAGAGAGATTGAAAACAGTCACTAAGAGGCGGGGAATTGGTGAAACGAAAAGCTTTTGAATCCATCCGGTTAAGTATGATAGAACTGTGTGGGTTGAGCTATCCCACACGAGAAGCGTACTCCATAGAGGGGCGGACAAGAATCATGTGCAGAGACAGCAACTAAATCGGTGGTGAAGAAACTGCGAAGCCAGTACAGCACACCTTATCTCTTAGAAGCTGTTTTGGGAAGAGAGTGTATAATGTTTCCAAGAAAGATCACGAGAAAGTCAAGAATGTTAAGAAAAGAGGAAGGATTGAGTTGTGTGTTGTTGAAGGTAAGCGGATAGTTATGTGGAAGATTGTGATAAGTAAACAAATGAAAAAACTGAGTTTTTGAGGCACTGAAAAACACAAGGTTTTCTCTGCCCCACTCAGAGATAGTAAAAAGATTAGAGGTCAGATGCACCATACCCCTCCTACGTAAATCATGGAGTGACTGTTGAAAGGGACACCTTGTGAAGCGGATGGAGAAGTGAAGAGTGGAATCATCGGCATAGGAGTGGATAGGACAGGAAGTGCGACTTAATAGATCATTGATAAATAAAAGGAAAAAGAGTCGGTGACAGGACAGAATCCTGAGGAACACCACTATTAACAACTTTAGAAGAAGAACAGTGGCCATCTAAACCACAGCTGTGGATCGGCCAGAAAGGAAATTAGAGATGATGGCATGGATAGAAGGATAGGAACCGAAGGAGGGAAGTTTTGAAATTAAGGATTTGTGCCAGATTCTATCAAAAGCTTTTGATGTCTAACCAGGGGTTCTCAACTCACTTACTTCCATTACCCACATGAAGCATTGGCGCTCACCCCGTTAACCCTAATGACGCATAAATTAACCAAACGTTAAAGTAGTAGTTTATAATCATACAATTGTCTGATTTATGTGTCTTTTAAAGTTTACGAAGGCTTCCATTACTCCCCTGGATATCACAAATTACCCCTTTGGGGGTAATTACCCACCGGTTGAGAACCCCTGGTCTACCCCAATAGTAAAAGTTTGACCAAAATCCTGAAAGGATGGTGCTGTTAGAAGTAACCCGGACTAAGTATCTTGGCTACATACTAACTGATAGTCTTTCAGATGACTGTGATATTCTAAGGCAATGTAGACAGTTATATGCTCATGGAAATACTTTGGTTAGAAAATTTCTTGTGTACATTAGATGTTAAATTGATTTTGTTCAAAACTTTTTGTACTCCAATGTATACAGCTAATTTGTGATGGAACTACAGGATATATAATTTGAGAAAATTGTATGTTGCATATAACAATATTTTTAAGAGTTTATTAAGAACTCCGAGATTTATAAATGGTGCTCCTTCTAGTGTTATTATGCTGTTTGTAGTCAATAAGGTGCCTAACTGTGCCAGTGTCATTTGCAGTTTTGTATTTAGATTTATCACTAGGCTTGGCAGAGCATTTTTTAACCTAGTGAGTGGGCGACATGAATGTCACCCACTAAAGAAAATTTGTCGCCCAGTAAATGAAATTTTAGGGTACTGGGCGACAAGGAATTTTCAAAATTTGTAAAAATAGAATTGTCTTGGGAGCATTGTTTTGGAAGCCATATAAATACATATAATGCATGCACATATGCCACAATTAGAACTGTTTATCCTAAATGTAAATATGAAATTTACATTGAATATTTATATATAGATAATGCTAGTGTTATTTCAGACCACACGGGGATGGTGGCCTGATTAGGGAACATCCGGATCCATAGTATCCTTAATCCAGGGGTGTGCTGGGACCGGTTCGGTCCGATTTGCCCAAACCGGTTGTTAAATTCTGAGTGGCTCACCGAACCGTTTGTTTGTTTTTAACAAATATTTAACAGTCAGTAGAAATTTATTTGTATCTAAATTTTTTTTAATTTTTTGATTTTATAGAAAAATATAGGTAGTATCACAAGCAGTGGTCGTTTCAATATTTATTTATTTTTTGATGAAAAATTAGTTTATTTTTAGATAATTATGTCATTAGTGAGTATAAAGAATATGTTAAATAATTTCTGCCAAAATGTTACAAAATGCTGTTTGGAAAAGCTAAAATGCGTTGGCTTCGGGGCTCCGCCCCGGACCCCGCTGGGGGAGCTACCGCTCACCCCAGACCCGCTAGCTTAATGACTCGCGCCATTGGCGTTCGTCGATTTACACTCCTATCCAGTGGCGGCTCGTCGGTATGCACTGCGGAACTGCAGTACCTCTAAATTTTTTATTTACAATTGAAATAATCAAGGATGAGCTCACTGAATAACTTTTTCAATAACTTTTGAAACTTTTATTCATTGCTCAATGCTCATCCTTTTATTTCAGTAATTATTTCAACCCATTCTTAGAGACAGCACCCCCAGAATTTTTAGTCACGAGCCGCCACTGCTCCTATCTATATCAGAACCAGTTGTTAAGAAATTGGCAACACATCCCTGCCTTAATCCCCCCCCCCTTCCCGATCTGCCTTTGTCGCCCAGTGGGAAAAGCTTAAAAAAATGCTCTGAGGTTTGGTGAGTCAGTCAATAAGATAACAGAAGCAGTGGTGTAGTGCTGTGGGAACGCGTGGGAACGGCGTTCCCTTACTTTTTTTGGTAGACGGAACGGCGTTCCCTCACTATTTCAAATAAATCCGAACTTACAAATCTCTAACGTCATGAAATTTTAATTCCCACCCCTAGAAGAAATATAAGAAAGAATCATTAACTTTTTCATTTCTTTTAGCTTCGACTGAGGCAATGCTAGCCTATAAAGATCTGGTGAAACAGTCACCACGGCGTACCAGTTGTTAACTTTTTTTAGTTAATCATTCCAGTTGTTAGCTATTTTTATTGATCGTACTGGATGTCATATATCTAATGACACTGGAAATACTGCATCTTCAACCTTTGAATATATTCTAATATCCAGTGCATATGACCTCAAAATATCCCTGAAATTGGTCAGATTTCAAAAGATTTCCCGGGGGGCTTACAGTGCCCCCGGACCCCCAGCTGTATGGGCTCGCCGCGCTCGCCATTGTCCCCCCCCCCCCGCATCTGAGTAACACTTTCAAAATGCGTTCCCTCACTTCTTTATTTAGCACTACACCCAGGGCCGGATTAAGACCTTTAGAGGCCCTAAGCACTTAAAAAATTTTGGTGCCCCATATATATGTAATTCAAAATATAAACAAAAATAAACCATAAAATAAAATTTTATTTTTTGAAATGAAACAAAACTTACAGTAAGATGGAAAATAATGTTTGTTTGTATACTTCCACTTCATTTATATTTGAAAAGTTTTCTCCTACTTTTTTTAATTGCAAAGTCTTTGATCAGATCCTCAAAACTAATCTTACATAACACATCTGCTTCTATACTTAGTAGAGATAAGGCATCCAGCCTGCCTTGTTGCATAGTTGTTCTGTTGGTATTTTTAATATACTTCAACTGAGAAAATGAACGCTCAGCTGAGCAATTTGTGACCATTAATGTTAAAAATATACGAAAGGCAATTTCTACATTTGGGAAGGCACACTCAATATTGTCTTCTACAATTATTTTATAAAGTTCAGCATGACTGAATCTTGTTTTTACATTTACTATAGCACACGAAAATATTTAATCTATATGTATTTTTAATATGGCGCTCAAAGATTTGATATAACAAAATAATAACGCAAAGCGTAAAGTGTGTGATTACAACGAAATATATTTATTCTCTCAAAAGGGTTGTTGTTCACTACAAATTCAAACAATGAAAAAAAATAAATACTATATATGAATATATATAATTCAGTTTTCAACAGCTTATAGGCTATAAGCCGCGATTATAATAGTATAATAAATCCATGGTAAATCCGACAATGGAAAATTTCTGTGGTGCCCCCCTTCCCTTGATGCCCTAAGCACGGGCTTATTTTGCTTAATGGTTAATCCGGCCCTGACTACACCACTGAACAGAAGCCATGGTTAGTGGACTAGTCTCCGATATATTTTATAAATCTCAAATGTGGAAGCATTGGCGTAGGCAATTGTATGTTCATTATGCACATTGATTCACTGGTCTACTTAGTCAGTGCTCCAGACAACTATCCCTTAATCTTCTATGGACCTCTTGTATAATATTTGTACCTATTGAGTCTGACATAAAGTGTGTTTGTTTGTTATCTTAAAATTTAATAACCTTAGACTTATTTACATTGTAGTGACTTCTGAAATAATTTTTGCCCTTTTAATTCTTCAGGGTAGTCTTGTAAGTGAGGTGTGGTTTTTTACAAACACAAGTTTTGCGATTAGAAAGTTAACATTTTTTTTCCAGAATGATCGCTTTGTTGAAGCATCATTGACAAATAGATGATATTTGATCGCAGTCATAATAATCATGGCTGGAGTATTATAGACGAATAGATAATGGCTCAAAGCTGGGCATAATATTCACCCTGATCACCGTCGATCGGCACGTATGAAAAGAATGAAAGGAGGGGGGATTCTGACTTGAATATCAGGTACCCACGAAATAGTATAATTACTTAATATAATTTCCAAAAAGGACCTTCAATGATAATGAGATTTTCAGACTGAAAATTATTTTTAAAGTCTAACGAAATTAATATGAGGTACTGTAAGTAAAGCCTACGTACAGTATATCATAAACAAAATAATAATAAGAAGTGCTATTTCGACTATGAGAATCTCTAGTCATTACATTAAATTTAATTCAGAAAATATGAAGCCACTTGGGCCTATCGAGCTAATCCAGGTCATAAGCTTTATTTTAAAATAAAATTTTGCAAAATGTCAGTCATATTAGTTTAATTTATGTAGGTTACTTTGGTAGTAGTAAATAGTTGTATTCTAATTAGCTGACCTGAGATTGACATTTTGCAAAATTTTAAATAGTAAATAGTAGAGAATATTTATTATTATTGATTAGTGTCTTCATGTTGATGTCTTTATTTTTCATGTGTGTGTTTATGTTTTGTTTTTATGTTTCAGAGTTCCATCATTGTTTAGCGTAATGGATATTGGTCAATAAACGTATTAACAAAAAGTGGAATTTTATTTAAATAGATTGTAAATAGCGTGTATTCTTAACTTAAGTTATGTAGGCTACTTTGGTAGTAGTAAATAGTTGTATGTTAATTAGCTGACTTGAGATTGAAGTTTTGCAAAATTTTATTATTATTATAAATTTATAAAACCTAACACATGACGATAGGCCCCAATGGCTTCATGCTTTCCAAATAAAATGTACATATTCTTTCATTTTCTTACTTCATTGTTTTTGGTGACGCTCGTCGATGGAAAGTTTGGTTAGGAAAAATACATTTTTCTCGCGTCTTATTTTCGATATCTTGGGTAGATTCCCTCCATTTCCAATAGGTTTTACCCCCAAACTCAAGGCAATATGTTGTTATACAATATAATACAAATAATTCGTGTTGATAATAATTATTTTGACATGAATTAAACTGTACAATAGGCTTGTTTAATTTTTCCATAGAAGCTGAAAGTCTGTATGGCTGTGGTTTTTGTAAATTTATGGTGTAGCTGATTTTTCCTCAATTCCACTAGAGTTTGATATATTTTACAAGCCTGGCTTGACTATATATAGATATGCTTTGCTCTAGGTAGAAAACGAACGAATTAGTTACAAACATGTACAGCACAGCAGCAGTGTTGCCAACTTTTTCAGGCTAGATTTAGCCTATTTTAGCTTCGGCTAGCCTTTTATTTTACTTAATAGCCTATGGCCTTAAATCTGGCAACTTTTTGTTCTAATTTAGTCTTAATCTAGCCTCTTTTCATATCAAATTGCGAGCGTACTAAAATGTTTTTTCACGTTGTAGCGTGTCAAAATACGTACAATTACTTCGGAAGAGTGTCATTTTGTGCTGATTTGATAGAAGTGGTTTCAGTCGTTGTTAGTTCTTCTTGTACGTGAATGTGTATTGTATAGTGTAAATG
This sequence comes from Bathynomus jamesi, assembly GCA_023014485.1. NCBI lineage: Eukaryota > Metazoa > Arthropoda > Malacostraca > Isopoda > Cirolanidae > Bathynomus > Bathynomus jamesi. The sequence continues at coordinate 362,726 of JAJOZX010002756.1, read as the reverse complement.
TTGTTATAAAGTGAATTAAGTGAACCTTCCAGTAACATTAGTCAAATAAATCTTCAATGGAATAATCTAATACTTGTAAAATGGGAACAGATTCATGACACTGAAAAGTTTTGGGCTGAGGTTTCAGTGTATACTGATGCAGCAGGATCTAATCCCTTCAGAGGGCTTGCTGCTGTAGCTAGACGTGTTTTGTGCATCCTCCATTCTAATGCTGAAGTGGAGAGAATTTTTAGCGAGATGAACATCGTTAAAAGTAAACAGAGAAACAGAATGAAGAGAGACCTTTTAAATGCAATACTTAGCATTCGAATTAGAAGAGCTGAAAAGTCTTGTTACTCATACAGTTTACCTCAAAACATAATTCAAAACATAGGGACCAAATTAACTTACGAGAATGCTGACGAAACAGAACATGATTCCGATGAGGATTTAAATGATGTTGACACACTATTTTTGTCATAATGTAAGTAAAATGTTTAGCCTATTTTTTAGCCTATTTTTATTAGGGTTATAGCCTTTATAGCCTATATTTTCTTCTAATCTAGCCTTACTCTCAGGAGATAATGTTGGCAACACTGCACAGCAGTGTTCCTAGTGGTAATACAAAAGTATCATCTGGGTACTTTTTGTTTTTGGTTTAGGTAGTAATAGTACTACTATATTGTAATGTATATGGATGTAAATTGTGACTTGGTCCGCAATTGATATGGACCATGACTTATTTTTGGTTGGCATGGTACTGGTATTGATGGGTACCATAATGAAATTGACTGGATTCTTTGGATCTGATATATTGTGTAACATATTTGTGGATAGTAGCCTATTATGACTTTGATCCTCTGGATCCAGAGATTCTATCTTTAGTTTTAAATTGATAATTAATTAGTTTTGTAAAAATTGGTTATTGCCAATGTACATGCAGTTTTTACATAGTGGAGCCACCTCGATGGGCCGAAGTGGCCCCTATTGTGCCCACTATAAAAATTTCTTATGTTCTTATGTTATGCCGCTCACCTAAATGATACGAAACGGATAAATTTTCAGATTTGGGATACTTTTTTAAGTTATTTTAACCATTTTTGTACATTTTACTATAGTGATGAAATGTGTTTATGATTGGAACTGTGCATTGCTTATCACTCTTGTACGTAGATATTATTAGGGTCACCGCTAGCTCAGAGGAATCATCCACTTTCCCTTCGTTGGGGGTCTGCTAACATGCCCAGTGCTTGTTGATTGCCGACAACTGTTGTTTTTAAAATGCCTAAGGTGTAGCAGCAATGGTATTGTATCAGTGATTAGATATGACATTTATCATGGTGGTTAGGTAATTATGCAGAAAATGACATGGCCTGAAGTTGAATTCAAAAATATATTTTTCGTGTATTTTGGTGTGCTCTGTTCAACTATAACCTTCATTTCTTGTGCAAATGAACAGAAATACGTGTTTGGGCCATGCAATGACAACTGTATTTCTGTTCATTTGCACAAGAAATGGTCATATTCGAACAAAACACACCAAAATACACTTGAAAAATGCATTTTTGACTACATTTCATACAATAAAGCAACCTAACATGTTTATGTTACAAGATCTCATAAACGATACATTACCACAGGAAACGTTCAAAACACCTCAAAATTAACTAGAAAAGTTTGCTCTCGTCATTTCCATTTAAACTAACAAAAACATCACAACTTAACCTAACTAGTCATCAAGGGTGTACAGTTGGGTAATTATGTGTATTGAGTAACTCAGTCATTTTATACACCAAAATACATTTTTCTAGTAGTATTTGATGTGATTTGTTCAAATCTGACCTCCATTTCCGTCGGAAATGAGATCCAACAAAGTTATAGTACTTTGAAGTTTGGCTTATTTTCAAGGGAAATGGAGGTCAAAATCTAAGCAAAACACATCAAATATTACTAGGAAAATGTATTTTGGTATTAATTAACCTAACATGAATATGTTATTACATTATCATTTGTATAATTTAGGTCTCGGGGGTACGGGGGTGGAACCCCCGTGAAGATCCTACATGACAAATTGATCGATATTGATCGACATTTTAGCGTCAGAAATTCAAAAATAAAAAATATAAAACCCGATACTAATCAATTTGTGATGCGTGATCTTTACCGGGGCTCTGCCCCCGTACCCCCGAGACCTAAATTATACAAATGATAATGTAATAACATATTCAATATTTCTATTGCTCGGGTATCATTAGAATGCATGTCGTATATTAAATCCTCAAAATAATATTCACACCCCTCACATGTCATCGCGACAAACATCTATGAAAAACTAAAAGAAGTAGACTAGCAACTTAAAAAGCCTAACAACTTAAAAAATCTAGCTCATATATCATGTTCTCATGACATCACCAATCAAATATTGGAAGGAGGGTGGAAAAAAATGCAAAAATGTCATAATATTCAAATCTACATAATTTGGTAAGGACGCATCTGCGAGCATAGTGACTTATATGAAAATGATGAGAAAATTATGCTTTAATATTTTATAATTATATTTGCTTTTGATATTCTGAGTACGATAAAACTCATATTAACCTATAGTTGACCTAACTGGGCATTCCATTGACCTTAACCAGGCATTCTATTGACCTTAACCAGGCATTCTATTGACCTTAACCAGGCATTCTATTGACCTTAACCAGGCATTCTATTGACCTTAACCAGGCATTCTATTGACCTTAACCAGGCATTCTATTGACCTTAACCAGGTATTCAATTAACCTAACCAGGTATTCAATTAACCTTAGGGCACATGAGTTCTCAAAGTCGAAACCACACAAATGGCATGTCATAATTCTATCATAAACACCATGAAACTGAATCCAATTAGAAAAAAAAAATAGCCAGAACAGAAAAACAAACTAATTAAGTCGCAGAGTAGCAAAAAAAAAGCCAAAGATTATACTCATCGGACCAAAAATAATGAAATCATGAAAAAGAAAAATTATGGTATTTGTCATTTACCATTACTTATTCTGACTATAGTGGATTTAATTATCCCAGAAGAGTTCCTTGTTCCATGCACAGTCTGTGTGTATCATATATATATATATATATATATATATATAATTAGTATCATAATGTTCACCATTAATATGCATTTGCACAAAAAATGAGTGACAAATTTGAATAAAGCGACTAAAACTACCTCATAAAAAGTTATTTTGATTTACAGGTCAAGCCCATGTCATTTAATACATATTGACCTGGTGGTTATATTATATTATGGTGAACCATATGAGCATTCGGCGTAAATATAACTGTGAGGTATTGAAAAACTCATGATCTTCACTTGCCCCACAAATATCTTGAAATGGGAGACCCATAATGGGTGCACACACATTTCTACATTACTGTACAGTCTTTACAGCCACACCTACACTTTTCCTCCTAAGTATATACTATATTGTAATGTATATGGTTGTAAATTGTGACTTGGTCCGCAATTGATATGGACTGTAACTTATTTTTGGTTGGCAAGGTACTGGTATTGATGGGTACTGTAATGAAATTGACTGGATTCTTTGGATCTGTTATATTTGCATGTCAGTTATAAATAGATAGAGAGTGTAACATATTTGTGGATAGTAGCCTAGAATCTCTGGATCCAGAGGATCAAAGTCATAATATCTTTAGTTTTAAATTGATAATTAGTTTTATGTTCTTATTGTACAGCTGGTGATATCAAACATTGTTTGCGTGGGCAATATCCTATTTTGGCTTCCTAAATTATTCAACCAACCAAAAATAAATGAATAGTGTCCCAAATTATTTAACAGCATTAGCTTTGTTTTGATAAATCCTTTTTGTTGATTTCTTATAAGAAAACATGGCTGGAATTCCTGGTTAGGTTAACTGTACACCCTTGATGATTAGTTAGGTTATCATGATATTTTTATTTAAACTAACATAATATCTCAACTTAACCTAACTAATCGTCAAGGGTGTACAGTTGACCTAACCAGGCATTCAATAATTTCACATAGGTTTTGATTAATTTTAATCAACTTTTACCAAAATGTAAACATTTATTTTTAATATATAAAGAAGTGTATCACACAGGATACTGCACTATTGTACATGTCAGGAAGTGACTAAATATACACATTTGCCAATTGCTTATATTTGGGATGCTATTTATTTTGTAATTGTTAAATAATTTTGGATGCCAAAATACATTTTTCAAGTACTGTATTTCCCGGTGTATAACACACACTTTTTTTCCCCCTAAAATACTCCAAAAATCACCCTGCGTTAAAATTAACTCGTTAAAATTGTACATGTAAAGTGAGGTAGGAGGTACAGTAAATGACACGGTGGAAAAGGGGTATCAGCCTGATCCAAAAATATGATAACATGCTGATGAAGGACGAAGAGCAGAAACAGTTCCTTCTTTGACTGGTGGCAAACCACTGAAAGAAGCTCCCCACTCCAAAGGCGGCTCTAATGTCATAGTTTTTCAAATGCATAACTGTTTTCTGCTGCATGAGACCCCTGATTTATGGATTTCACATGGGGCGACCCCTAAATACTGTTTCTTGGGGAAAATATTTTGTGTGATTTTCAGTTATGTATAAAGGAATAAAAATACCCTTGTGGAGAAAGGAAATTTGTTCTTGTTTTTTTGGACCACCCTACTATATATAAATGCATGCAAAATTATCAAGACCTTTTATTTTTATTAAATACAGGAATACCTCGGATAAGACGGTTTCAAACAGGACAGATTTCGCAATAGGACGGATTGAATATTATAATATAAAATTAACTATTTAATGTAATATTTAAGATATTTATAAAAGGAATGTCAGTGCAACGATATATTAAGTTTCAAACAACCCGCGCGCGGTCTATTCTACGTTATTTGTATCAGTACGAGTCAGTAATATGCGAGCAGTGTGGAAAAATATTCTACCACATTGTGCAACTGATTTTCGTGGTTTCGAAAATCACATTGCAGGAGTTGCAACTGACATTGTTAGCATTGGGAAGGATCTTGGATTCGAAAATGTTGATGCACCAAATGTTATCGAGTGCATTGAATCGCATTCAAAAGATCTAGACAATGAAACTCTAATCAATCTAGAACAACAACGAGTTTATGAAGAAGAAGAAGAAGCGAAAGAGGAAGATGCAGAAGCAGAAGACGTTCCTACAAAAGAATTTTCAACTGGTGATCTTGCAAAAATTCTGCAAACAGTCGACACTCTTGCTGATCAGATTATGGAAGGCGATCCAAACATTGAACGTAGCATTAGAGTTCGACAATCTATAGATGATGCTATTCGATGCTATAAAGATATGTTTGAAGAGAAGTCAAAATCTGTGCAGACAACACTTTTAAAATATTTTACTAAAAAATAACTTATCTTATGTCTTCAATAAAACCTTTCAAAATATTTTTTAATTTCTTTTTGTGGAATGTTCAATTAAAATCTTTTTAAATATTTAGAAAAATATATCTTATGTCTTTTGTAGCTAGTGTACAGTATACGGAATATAAACGGAATATAATAATCTTTATTTTTATAAACTTTGTTTACTTTTATAGAGTTAAAACCTTTAAGTTCATTCTTATTGTTTTATTTCACATTTAAACATGTTAAATCATTATAATTATCGAAAATAATCATACAAAAAACGTAATTTAAAATGTCTTGGAACGACCTACAGTATTTCCCATTAAAACATGCCTCGAACAGGGCGGTTTCAAACAGTGCGGCATGTCGGCGGAACGAATTAACCGTCTTATCCGAGGTATTGCTGTACTAGTACAGTTCCCGTCGCTTCGCTGACGGTTAGACAGGCTAAACTACAGAAAAGAACGCAGCTGTGAAAATTTTGAGCTTCACATTGTGTCAACATTTCTGAATCTGGTATCTCCCAAAACCTCCTCACCCCATTCATGCAACTTGGGGGCTAACCCCCTTCCCATTACCCCCACCCATCCCCATTACCCCCACCCATCCCATTACCCCACCCATCCCATCCCATTACCCCACCCATCCCCATTCCCCCACCCCCACCCTTCCCCCATTACTGCCCGGGATAAATTTCATAAACAGACAGGCTAAACTACAGAAAAGAACAGTCATGAAAATCTTGAGCTTCACATTTCCGCCCATAATACAATTTCTGAATTTTTTTTCTCACAATTTTTTCTCACAATTTCTGAAAGTGTGATGGACGGACAGACGGACAGCTCTCTTATTATAGTATAGATTATTTAGTATAAAAGATTTATTAATTTATTTATTAATTTTTTAAAATAATTATTTTACAGCTTTTGTGGGTGTGCCACACATCGAGCACACCCTGAATATATACTCCTGGTTAGTATTTACTAACTAGTGAAGCATGAAGTCATAGTAAGGGTTAGTACTGGTACTTTATTAAAAACTAGCTGAATGTAAGAGGCTGATTGTTAGATTAGATGGAGGAATATAAATTGACTGACTTTAAGAAATCTAAAATGAGCTTAGAAGGCACAAGGCAACATAAGACAGTAGAGAGGGTGAAATCAAGCTGTTCCGCAGTGCAAAATGAATGAATATCAGATCAAAGCGAAGAAAAAGCTGGGCAATCAATAAAAATGTTCTAATATGAGAGTAATAGGTATTACAATTGAGACAGGTAGGAATGGGACAGGCACTAAAATAATGCCCATGTGTCAGGAGACACCCTGCTCCCTAGTCTGAGCCAGGCTGGGACAGTCTGGTCCCTTCTGCTACCTATGTATGTATGTTCCCAATCCTGAAGAAGGGGTTTAACATCACTGAGAAAACTATTGCTACAATTCCACTGACACTGCCAAACTCTCAACCTCCCACAGGGAGAATCAAAAACTGACTGCCTCTTTCAAGTGCACAGCAGACTTGCCTGCCAAGTCCACCACCTCATTGTCCAGGATTCCAACATGTCCAGGGACCCAAAGAAGAACAAAACTGTAATGTAAAATAGATCTTAACAAAACAATAATTTTATTGATCAGAAAATGAGAAGCATTCCCTGACTTCATAGCATGTAGAACTGAGAATCACAACAGATGAAAAACTTACGATGTGTAGAATTTACAGAAACAAAATTAATTGCCTTGTAAAGGGCATACAATTCAGCTGTAAATACTGAGCAATGATGTGGCAACTTATAACCCACCAAGGTACCTTCAAAGCTAAAGGCACAACCTACTCCAGTTGGGGGCTTTGAACCATCAGTAAAAAGAACCTTGCGACTTAAATCTAGATATGATGCTTTCAATAAAAGAAACTCGCGCTGAAAGTTATTAGCACAGGTTGTAGATTTCAAAGCAGAAGACAACCTAAGGTCATAAATGATATCTACTGGAACCCAACTTGCTATATTCTGTATCATATCTCCCTCGTACAACATCTCTCAAAACTAAACATACCTAGTTCCTCCAATCTACCCCTGTATTCCAATCTTCTTGAAGCAGCAGTGTTTGTGTTGGTGACGCTTGTCAGTTTCATGCTCCTTCCTATCAAAATTAACAGTATTCAGAGTCAGTGAACCATTGTGTTACTTCACTAAAATTTGTGAATGTGCCAAGATTACGCAGTTACAATCTCATCAGATAACTGCAATACTTAACTAGTAATATTACATAAAATATATCTTCAAAATTTTCTAGCGACATCTGGACTGACTGCCTTATATAGCCATACGCAAGCAGTGACCTTGAAGTAATGGGTATACAAACAACCGAATGAATGAGACCTTTAAATGACCGAATGAATGAGTGAATTTTAACCCCGTAAATTGCTCAAAATGGCTTCCAAAGGTCGGGTAAATGCCCTGAAGTTAGAAATGAAGGATCTAGCAAATAAGTATAATTCCCTCTTTGACTTAGTGCACAAAAGTAATAGTGTAATCAAAGACCTTGAGGCAGTAATAAAAGTTGTACAACGTAATAACAAATTGTTAAAGAGGGACAATGCAAAACTGGAATAGGCTATAGAAATATGGAGCTTGAAAAGAGCATTCAGTATGCATACATCAAGATAAAGGATCTTAACTCTAGTCAAAACTCGCTTACTAAAAATAATCGTAGCATGGAGATGATAAAAAACAAGCACGATTCAATTAGGAATAAATTAAACAGCCTAGACAATAATTCACGTGCCAATAACTTAATCATAATGGGGGTATCTGAAATGAACAGAGAAACAAACGTTGAAACAAAGAAAAAGGTGGAGGACATAATAAAAGATAGACTGAATTTGGGGAATATTAAGATCAAAAGTGCTTTTAGATTAAAAAACCAAATTCTACCACAAAAAAAAAAATTCTAGAGTTAATGACATGACTGAATCTAAGACACCCACTTCAGCTCTAAAGGTAATATGTGAGGATGAAACTCACAGAGATTTAATATTAAAAAACAGAAGAAAGCTGAGTGGATCAAAAATCTTCGTCAATGACAACGTATGTGAGGAAACACATAAAATTCGTAAAGAAATGCTCCCTAAACTCATAGAAGTGAGGAGACTCTGGAAAGTTGCCTACTTCCTTGGAGTGAAGTTAATAGGGTGGTCCACAACAGCGGTTTTTGGAATTTTAAATTCAGTCACATCTGCCCTTATTCTATTCCCCCACAAGAATAAACGTGCCAATTATCTTTGCTCTAGGACCTTTTTATGCACGCGCTCAAAATGAAACAATTTGAATAATGACTTGACAATTTATGACTGGAACATTTATTGAACAAGGATAATAATGACTTGACAATTTATGACTATATTATATATATATATATACAGGCGTCCCCCGTTATACGATTGGGATGCGTCCCTAAAAACCCCATCGTATATCGAACTGAAGGCCTTATGGGAAAAATAGGGATACATTCCCAAACATTCTGGAAGACCCCCAAAATTTGCAGATTCCACTATTATTTTGCTATATATTTTACTGTTATGTACAAAAAGTGTCTGAAAGTAAGAAATTGTGATTAATAAAAGACAATTTATACATGAACACCCACCTAATCGTATTCAAATCTGGTCCAAGTCATCAATGATGCATCAGTCTGAGGTAACGATGCCTACTCATTGTGATTAATAAAAGACAATTTATACATGAACACTCACCTAATCGTATTCAAATCCGGTCCAAGTCGTGAAGTTGACAATGTCAAGCTTAACCCCCAAGCTCAAACTCTTGCGAGGCTTCTTAGCAATACCTGAAGCACCAGCACTTGGCCTTTTCTGAGACATGCTTTCAAGTTGGAGATCATTAACGCGAAATAAGGCAATCGTAAATCGAAAGATGGGGTACTTTTTTAAAATTGTTAACGCGGGAAATCGTAAACCGAACGATCGTATAACGGGGGACGCCTGTATATATATTAATATATTATGAAATTATAACAGCAGAACAAATAATGCACACAGTTGAAGATCTTTAGGTCTTCTTGAGACCAGTTTTAGTCGGCTCTTTGAATTCCTTGCGGTGCTGAGTGACTGCGCAGAGAAGGTACCTACTGCTTTTGCACTTCATCCTTCGTGATTGTGCTGTTGAAAGCCTTAATGAGCGCAACTCCTCTTTCTGCACAATCGTTAACCACTGCCATCTTCTCTACACATTCCTTGGTAAGCTGGATCTGTGTTCCAATCATTTGGTGTCTTGGACAGGAATGATTGCGCCTGTTCACTTCCGTGCTGCATGACGAGGTTGAAGAAGATTGCGGAATGTTTGGTGGCATAGAATTCCAAGGGATTGCTAGAGAACATTTTTCCGTCCACACGCTTGAGTCCTTTTCTTTTTTCGGGAACAGCTACAATGTTGTGAGTAATCCTCTCCTTCGTGGACGCGTGAACTCGAGGATCAAAGAGTGCCAAGGGGATTAAGTGCTCAGAAATGAACCACAAATGGTGCTTCATCGCAGCAAATGCGGCGTTGTTCGTCTTTCCTGGGTGAGTTTTCAGCTGGCGCAAGAAAGTGAGGTCATTCAATGGAGCCATGTATGCAACACTGGCCTCGTTCCAGTAGCGGCTGTAAAGGAGCATGATAAACAGGCTTAGTTCCTCAATCTTCCGTTTCTCGGTCTGAAGCAAGGTGAATTGATCTCTGAATAGGAACACCTTGAGCGTGTAAATGGCCTTGGCCATCCATCGTGCATGGTGCATGGCTCCAGGGCTTCGAATTCTCACAGGACTGTCAAGCTTCCCTCCCAAGAAAAGGAGGCAGAGAAGCATCAGTTCATCATAGTCATCCCACTGGCTCTTCTTGACAGCCTCCTTGTAGTAGGAGACCATTTCCTTCCTCTGCTCTGCTGTTTCAATGAACAGGCTGTCGGGTGCACTCTCAAACTTGCTGCGATCAATGAAAACCCAGTGCTGCTTGAAGCGCTTGAATAGGCCAATTTCAGGTCCACTGGATGTTCCGAAACAAGCACCGAAGGCCACAGCAAGGATGACTTCTACCACGTGGTGTTGGCAAGTGATCCACACCAGATCAATACCCCAACTCCTTTTCAATGAGAGTACAAGCTCCAGCATGAAGTCCTGTGTTGGACGCAGTTGTATCAAAAACAAGACCTCGAATGTTGCCCCTCAAAGACCAGTCATCCACAAGCTTCAGGCACGCCTGAGCCTGAGATGCTCCAGTTGCAGCAGCTACCATTGGAACTCCAAGGAGTTTCTCTTCCCCATTATCGGTTATTGCAAGGGGCTCATGGGTCTTGAAAGTGGCCTGATCTTCGCGGCACACCGCTTCACATGTACATTGTCTTACGTGACGAATGGTGCTGCGTGAGATTGACACTTCGTCCAAGTTGTGCCCCAGCGATTTAATAGTTGCTGCGACCACTGCCATTCCTTTCCTGTCACTGATGTTGTGGCGATCCAAGGCTAAGGAAATGTCAGGCGTTATCACTAGTGATGTTAAAAAACCGTTTTTTTTTTATGTCCATGTTTTTTTTGTTGTTTTTTAATATAGATATTGCCAATTTAATTATAAGGTATACTTTTGCAATGATATATATTATAAAAATAAATAAATAATAAAATAGGCCATATGGTACCAGTATAGAATGTCCTTTTCAGCCTATTTACAGAAAAAACTGGCCTCTTTCTTCCACTGAAAGTCTTGTATCTTGAGATCCGTTAAACTTGTGAGAACACTGGCTGGGAGCTGACTGCCCATTGTCCAACCTTTCCAGGACTCTCCCATCCATGCCTCGGATTTTGAATCTCCCACTTAACTATCCTTTAGACCCGCGATGACATATTTCCCCCCGAGACCATCCATATATATACATACACATATACCCATATACATATATACCAATATATACATAAATACTTATATACACATATTTATATATTATATACCCCATACACACGCATACATCCAGAATTCCAGATACATACGCACGCATACTCACATATATACCTACACAAACTCATACACCTCTATTTCGCCCTTTCATTACCTCCGAGATCATTTAGCACATACAGTAATATCCATACAGCCAAAAGAAACTGATTAAGCACAGACAGAGCAGCAAAGCTAGTATTTATATCCCAAAATGCAAAATTCCAAGAAAGTGAAGTAAAACATGGTGCTACATTGGCTTCGTCAACATCCAAATCTGCAATAAGTACCAGTACCTGTGATATTGAAACTATATGCTCTAATCAATCTAGTGATAATGAGATTCTTCAATGGAAATAGAATCAGATAATGAAAGTTAAACAACAGTAGGTTAAAGAAAGAGATGAATATTTTTATTTTTTTAATTTTCTATTTGGAATATATATATATATATATATATTATACACACTGGTATTCTTGCCAATCACAATTATATATATTGTTTTATACCAGTATTATGTATTTTTTATTATGTATATTATACCAGTACCTGTGATATTGAAACTAGCATATATGCTCTACCCAATCTAGTGATGATTCTTCCATGGAAATGAAGGTTAAACAACATTAGGTTAACAAAAGGTTCAAAAAAAGGTGAATATTTTCCTTTTCTATCTGGAATATATATACTGGTACTCTTGCCAATCACAATTATGTATATTGTTTGAAACGAGGAAGAATGTTTTATGTTCTAGTTAAAAATATTATATACATAAAAAATGAGGGTTTGTTTTTCCTTTCTATTATATACTTTTTGCGTGATTCAGTTTTTCTAAAAGATGATTATATATACTAGATATAACTGTATAAGCATGGTAGTATAGTAAATTATAGGTAATACTAATATACTTATTAGATTAAAGGAAGAAAAATATGGAATAAGTTTAAAACAAAAAAAAAACAAAAAACAGTATCTTCATTTTAAACAAAAAAAAACAACCAAAAAAATGACACAATAAAAAATTACTCACATCACTAGTTATCACAGACTTCAATCGCTTAGGAGTGGAACGTTTTCGTGCTCACTCCTTAAAAACTACACTGTCTGAATCTGATGATTCAGATGTGCTTGAACTAGAAGCCTCCAGTTCTCCCTGGGACCATCTCACATCCACCTCGCGTTTGGCCTTCTCCTCTCGGTTCATCTCCGCCTCACACCGAATCCTCTTCCTCGTTTGTTGGTCAGCCATTTTCTTGTCAATCGAGCCAAAGCTGGAGGAAGTGGGATTATTGAGCTGAGTTCCAAGGAAGTTCTTGTCCTCCTCATTCATCATGGTCTCGAGGGTGTCATGACGTGAAAGATCGAACACATCGTCAAGGTCTCCGCGAAATATGTCCTTCATTCTGTAGGATGGGAAATTCTTTGTGCGGTTCTTCTTCAGCCTCTTGTATTGCTTGTACAGTTTCAGGAGCTGCTTCTCAGCGTATCTGGTATCCATCATTGGAATGTTTGCTTTTGTCCAAAATGGGATCAAAGCCTCAATGGTCATCACCGCACTGTTATATTCTGTCTTCCTCTCTTCCAGATGGTGGAACATGAATTTCCGGAGGACTTGAAGCTTGGTAGGGAGTCCTGCCCTAGTTAACTTCTCCTCCGCCTTCCCTAGTAACCACACCTCACTGCTAGACCGTGTTTTTGATTGCTTTGGCGGCATTTCTACACATTCCTACAAAAGAAGAAGCCAAATTTAGTCATACTATAGTAATCAGTCATTAGCGAGACACGTCATGCATGATTGAGCGACCTCTTAACGACACCGTAGACCAACCATACTTCACACAGTTATTCACACTGTGTAGGAACAAAAGCAACAATGACCCAAAAGTGAAATCTCAGATGCTAAATTTTCCCTATGCTTGTGAACCACCCTAGAAGTTAATTATTAAAGAAAGAGACACTCCTCCAACACGGAATACTTCGGTCAGAGGAGTTCACCTTGTTAGTGAAGAAGCATTCGAAGCTGAGAACTATGAAAATGCCAGCTGACAGTTGGCACACAGGAGGCCTGCGAATAACTCTGCATACAATCTCAACAGTTGACTTTCCTATTCTCAGCTCAACTGGGCAGTAACCCCTTATTCCTGTATTCTGTATTTAGTGAAGTTGTTTGAGAACTACTGTTAAATGGCTTTCATCAGTAAAGACTTTCATAGTATATGTGCTGATATTAATCATTTCAATTCATTACCAAAAAATTCTGTATCCAGTTTAGAGAATCTAGATTCTTCAATATTCATGAAACTTGGTCTGAGGGTGTTTTTTAGTAAAAAAAAACAAATTACCAAATTTTTTTTGAAAATAGGTCAAAATTTAGGGTCAGGTCAAATTTTGGCCAAATCGTGACCTAAGAATTTTTTAAATCCCTATATCTCGGCTTCTAATTATCATAGCTTAATAAACTTTATATAGATGGAAGTGGAATGACCTCTAGTTTCCAAAAAATGGTACTTTCATTGGGATAATTTAATAAAAAAAAACTTAATTTTGAAAAAACAAAAATCAGGATTTGACCTTGAAGGGATCAATTTTTTAAAAACTGCAGGGAAAAAAAAAACATACGAGGGCGCTATTCCTGAAGGAATATGACTCAACCAGTCCTAACCACAATTCTTTTTCGTACACACAACCAACAAAAGAGCCTACTTCTATTTCTTTATTGCTTAACTCTCCTTTGATATCACTGGCTTCTCTATCATGATCTACTTCTTCTCCTCTAACAATTTTTCTTATTTCTTCTGACTGAAGACTATTAGATAATGAATATACTTTTAAAGTGTTTGCTGACAAAGGGATAAATCTATGTAAGCTTTTTGCCCTTTTAAATCATCTCAATGACCCTTTTCGGATGACCAGCAACAGCGTCTTCCTGGATAGAAGTCCCTGTAAAGAATTACATAAAATTACAATTGAGATACAAATATTATTAAATTATATATGTAATGTATGTTAGTTGTCTAACTGAGACATGGTTTATTAATTAGATAAAAATTAAATATATGTTTATTGAAAGATTTCATTAATTATATAAAAAATAAATATATGGTTATTTAAAGATATTTACATGTTTTTATGGGACTCTTGTCTAAATATGGTAATATTTTATCACTAAGTATATCCTTATTATGTTGTGGATCTTCCAAAAAAAATTTCCTCAACAGGTGGAGCCATAGAAATATTTGTAGATGAGCTACTACTGCGCTCAAAAGATTCTTCATTTGCTGGTAAAGGACACAGTTCTTGTAGTGGTACAGCCTCTTCTGCTGGTGCTGGTACAGATTCCAGTATTCCAGGTTGACTTCTTATTAAGGTGTAGCAATTGCTACACAATAGCTGATCCTTTTGAAGAACTCCATAACTTACAGAAGCTATAAGTTCTGTAACTTTTTCAATATTATTGAAAATTATTTTTTGTGTGTTTTTTAAAGGATCACAACAATATAATTTCTTATTTTTTGGCATTTTTTTAAGTTATTTAGGTAGATATTTAGGTACACCTGTATCTTTCAATATATAGTTATTAAAATCTGAAAATAGAAAAATAAGAAATAAAAAATGAAGAAAGCCAGCATTAATAAAATTAAGTTTTAAGCTATATAATGGCCTGTAAGCTAACTTTTTATTGCTGATTATGGTAGATCTTTGCTCAGGCAACATTTTTTCTTCAATAAATTTTTAAAAAAATTGATCACTTCAATGTCAAATCCTGAATTTTTTTTGTTTTTTTCAAAATTAAGTGGTTTTTTTTTACTAAATTATCCAAATGAAAGTACCATTTTTGGAAACTAGAGCTCATTCCACTTCCATCCATATAAAGCAGCGGTCTTCAACCTGGGCGATATCGCCCACTAGTTGGGCAATTTGAGCTTTTAGGTGGGTGGCAAGAAAATTTATAAAATTCTTGTAAAATTCAACAAAATTTACAATATTGTATGCAAAAAATGATTGAATGTCTTGTCAGTTGTGTCATGACAATGATGAACAATTTGTTAGGTTATTATTACACACAGAGGTCTGATGGCTCTCGAAGGGTGCATGTTTAACTCGTTTTGTTGAACTATATGAGAGCATAGTGCAGTTTCTAGAAGACCAAAATGAAGTTGATCTTAGCCAAAAGTTAAAAATGATAAAAAATGATGCTTGTTATTTGGCAGGAATATTTAAGAAATGCAATGATTGTAATTTGCAGCTTCAAGGAGCCAATATGACACTCATGAACTGCCAAAAAGTTCTCATTATTCATTGAAAAGCTGGATTTATTCAGTCACAATCTTTCAAAAAGGGAATTTCACCAGTTTCCAGAATTGTTATCTATTAAGGATGACATAACAACAATTGATACACAAAGGTTTATTGATCATCTCAATAAACTTGAAACAGATTTTGAAACTCGATTCAGTGATGTTTTAACCATGGAAGTACAGTGGAACCTCGACTTACGAACGCCTCTATTTACGACCAAATCGACATACGAACATACGCCCGGCGCTTCGATTGCGATTGCGAGTGGATCTCTCGCATATTTGCTCTATGATTTTTCGTTTATTGCTTTCTCTCTCGCATATTTGCTCCGTGATTTTTCATTTATTGCTTTATATCTCGCATATTTGCTCCGTGATTTTTCGTTTATTGCTTTATCTCTCGCATATTTGCTCCGTGATTTTTCGTTTATTGCTTTATCTCTCGCATATTTGCTCCGTGATTTTTTGTTTATTGCTTTAATAAGCCCTTCATTATGGCTCCCAAGAAAGTGAAGAGTGATAGTGGCAGTGAAAAAAGAAAACTTAAAATAACCATTGAATTAAAGAGACAGAAAAGAGACAAAACCCCTGAAGGAGAGGTGCCCAGTGTTCTTATGGAAGGGGACTCTCCTTCCAAACAGTAACTTCCCTCCCCCTTCCTTTCCTCATCACCATCCACTCATGCCAGCGATTATCCTCCACAAAGGTACAGTAAAATTATACAGCTTATTAAATTTAGTATAATTTTTTTCTCTTATATTTTCTCTTTATAAACTCTTACAAAGCATTAAAAGTACAATTATCTGGGGCGCTGGAACGGATTAATTAAATTTACATTAATTTCAATAGAAAAAATGGATTCGATTTACGACCAATTCGAGGTGCGAACAGGGTCTCGGAACGAATTAAATTCGTAAGTCGAGGTTCCACTGTATATGATTGGATGGTAAACCCATTTACTGCAAATGTTACTGAAGCTGATGTAACATGTCAAGAGGAGCTATTAGAACTCAGACATGATGAGGAAAGCAAGGGAAATTTCAATAACGGTGGTTATATGCAGCTTTGGCAAAATAAAAAGATGTCAAATGTATATCCCAATATGTGGAAAAAGATTTTTAAATTACTGATTGCTTTTCCTACTTCGTACCTAGTTGAATCAGGTTTTAGTGCTGTGAATCACATTCTTACCAAAAACAGGAATGCTTTAAAAATCCCTGAAAGAGGGGACATTCGTTTGTTCCTCACTAAATTCAAGCCAAACATTCGGAATTTAGTTTCCAAGCATCAAGCACAAGGATCTCACTAAATTAAAGGTAAATGCATAATGTTTTATTATACAGGGCTATTCAAAATGATGCACCTGATTTCAAATAAGAATATTTTTTAATGTTACAAATACAGTATGATTTGTGATACATCAACCAAAAGAAAAACTGTCCAAATTTTGTCTCTCACCTCATAAATGGTCTGTGTGACTTCCCCTAGTTACACGAGCAACGTCGACACGATAGTCGAATTCCTCCCATACTCGCTCCAGCATGTCTGTTGTCACTGACTCTATGGCAGTAACAATGCGAGTTCGGAGCTCATCCAAAGATGTGGGCAACAGTGGCACGTACACAGTATCCTTAACGTACCCCCAAAGGAAGAAGTCGCACGGTGTAAGATCCGGCGACCTAGGGGGCCAGCTGTGGAGCACCAAGTCATGGGGCCAACAAAACGCCTTCTGTTGTGCGGACGCCATTTTCACACTGACTGTTTGTTGCTAGGCTAGGCCATGGCGTGACTTTGGAGCCCTCTCGCGGTGATCTTGTAAAACTCTAAGATTTCTTCTTTCATGTGGTGTATGCCCAGTTGATGCACAGTTGATAGGTACGGAAGTATTCTCAGTTGAAATTGGATGAATCATTTTGAATAGCCCTGTATAATATATATAATGTACCATACATAATTTTTAATATATGTTTGTTGGATTTTTAATTTTGGTGAGCGGTTGGCTAATTTATCTCGCATAAAAATAGTAAAAGTGGGCAGTAGGCATAAAAAGGTTGAAGGGCACTGATATAAAGTTTTAATATTAAGCTATGACAATTAGAATCCGAGATATAGGGATTTAAAAAATTCTTAGGTCACAATTTGGCCAAAATTTGACCTGACCCTAAATTTTGACCTATTTGACTGATTTTCAAAAAAATTTGGGAATTTGTTTTATTTCACTAAAAAATGCCCCCAGACCAAATTTTATGCAAATTGAGGATGTGACCATGTTGTTTATCTGTCTATTTAACCTGGATTTACCCCTATGTCATCATATATTGGAGCAAGCTAATTGGACATATGCACATTAGGGTTATGACTTTTTAATTTTTTGTCATAAATATTGTTTCCTGTATCATCAATCGATGAACATTTGCTTGAAAACAATAAAAAAGGGCCTAATTCCTCAGAATTAAAAAAAAATGTCACCCCGAAAGCAAATATAGTAAAGGGTGTCAGGAAATGATTGCCCCCCCCCTGTACAGAAGAAACTGAAAGGAATAGAAAAAAACAGACAAAACCACGCGAAAGAGCGTTTAATTTTGAATAAAAAACACTTGTTTTAATATCGGGTGTTGCCCCCATTTGCAGCTCTGACGGCCATTAATCGACGGGGGTATGATCCCAGAAGTGTCTCAAAGTGTCTCTGAATCGTTCAAATAGATGATGCCATGGTTTCTGTGGGGAAAAAAATGGTAAGAATTAAAATCACAGGAATAGAATATAATGGTTTTTATTCAGATTTTAACGCTCTTTCAAGTGGTCTCGCCGGTTTTTATCTATCTCTTCTAGTTTTTGCTCTACAGGGGGGGCAATAATTTCCTGACACCCTTTACTATATTTGCTTTCGGGGTGACATTTTTTTTTAATTCTGAGGAATTAGGCACTTTTTTATTGTTTTCAAGCAAATGTTCATCGATTGATGATACAGGAAACAATATTTATGACAAAAAATTAAAAAGTCATAACCCTAATGCACATATGTTGCTGCATTGAAGGGGTTAAAAAAGAAAAGTTACCATATCACATTCACATTCTATACAAGTTACATGAAGAGGATTATCTAAGACGAGCTGCCATGTGCACAGAATTCATTGAAAAAGTTCATACTGAAAATTTATTAAACCACATTCTCTTCAGCAATGAGGCGACATTCCACACATGCAGAAAGGTTAATCAACACACTTGCCATATCTGGGCTAGTGAAAAACTAACCAAGTTCTACAAATGGGAGAGAGATTCTACTAAAGTTAATGCCTGGTTGGGTATGACAAGATCAAAGATTTATGGACCTTTTTCTTTGCAGAAGCTACGGTAACAGGGCCAATTTATCTTGACATGTTTCAGCAGTTTCTTGAACCCCAGCTTCATTCAGATGGTATTCTTAACACTGTTGTCTTTCAACAAGATGCACCTCCATGTCACTATGCAAACATCATTCAGGTGTACTTTGAGGAGCTGTTACAAAATTGCTGGATTAGATGTGGTGGAAACAGGCCCTGGACAGCACAATCTCCAGATTTAACACTGCTAGACTTCTTTGCATGGCGCTTTATAAAGTCTGAGGTTTACAAGAGTTACAGACCTGCAGGATCTGTGAGCCTACATTATCACAACATTCACTAAAGTAACTCCAGAGATGCTTGAGAATGTGTTCTGCAATGCAGTAAACAGATTTGAAATTTGCAGAAATACTGATGGTGCTCATGTCAAATATTAGACCTAAGCTTGATAAATAAATATACATCTAATTATGTTATTACATGCAAAAAACTTCACTTTTCAACATGAAGGTCAAAATATGATGATAAAAACCTACTCTAATAGATAGAGTTTATTTCCACAACAGTTTCAATGCCCACTGGCATCCTCTTTGGGTGGATACAGAAAAAATGTTTTTCTGTATCCACCCGAAGAGGATGCCAATTGGCATCGAAACTGTTGTGGAAATACGTAAACTCTTGTCTATTAGTGGGTTTTTATTATCATGTTATTACATTTTTAGCCTGAAATACTATTATTTCAGCAAAATAGATAGGTACTTTTGGACCACACTGTATAGTGATTCAACAAATCTGTTGCTATTTTTGAGTTTTATTATCAATTCAAAAACTATGAAAACCCAAGAGTACACCTATTTACTTAAATTGTCAACACACTGTATGAAGGTATGTACCATATATATATATATATATATATTGCAGGAATAACTTGCAGCCGAAATAAACTTCTCTAACTTTACAAAACTTATTATATGTACGGTATATACTTGAATAATTTCATTCTTATACAACACAAAATGACTTTCCTAACCCAAAAAATGTCCCCAAACACAGTAGGAAAAAAATTGACAGACAGAAGTAATAAAAAGCATTTATAGTACAGGGCTATTCAAAATGATTCACCTGATTTCAAATGAGAATATTTTTTAATGTTACAAATACAGAGTGATTTGTGATACATCAACCAAAAGAAAAACTGTCCAAATTTTGTCTCACCTCATAAATGCTCTATGTGACTTCCCCTAGTTACACGAGCAACGTCGACACGATAGTTGAATTCCTCCCATACTCACTCCAGCATGTCCGTTGTCACTGACTCTACGGCAGTAACAATGTGAGTTCGGAGCTCATCCAAAGATGTGGGCAATGGTGGTATGTACACAGTATCCTTAATGTACCCCCAAAGGAAGAAGTCGCACGGTGTAAGATCCGGCGACCTACCGATTTACAGCTCGAAAACTGCAACACACAAAATGCCTTCTGCTGTGTGGATGCCATTTTCACACTGACTGTTTGTTGCTAGGCTAGGCCACGGCGTGACTTTGGAGCCCTCTCGCGGTGATCTTGTATAACTCGGAGATTTCCTCTTTCATGTGGTGTATGCCCAGTTGATGCACGGTTGATAGGTACGGAAGTATTCTCAGTTGAAATCGGATGAATCATTTTGAATAGCCCTGTATATTATAACTATGTTGTAGGGGTGCAAAGTTCTTCCCAAAACCCCTAGGCTTGGTCTAGGGTCCCAAGTTTCCTTATTAATGGTCCCATTTTAGTATTTGCTGTGGGCCAATCCTCATCCTTATTTTTTTCTCAGTATCCCTCCCAGTAATTGGTTAAGTTTTCCCATTCATTCTTTTTAACCAATCCTGCAATGATTGGTTATTGCTAGGGTTTTCAAGCTTTATCTGGTTCTCTGGAGTTTTGTTAGGCAAATATTGTTTAAATCTAAGAATTCTCAAGTTTTTCTCTCACCACAGAAGTCTAGTTAAATATTAAAAGTGTTATTTAGTTATCAAGTATTTAACAATATGTACTCTGGACCCTGTTCCACTTCTGGAAGATAACATAAATTACTGTTGGAAAGCCTATTAAGGTATTTTATTTGTTACGGGTCTTATGTTCTTTATCAGAGTTTACTAGACTAAAATTGTCCAGTGTTGTTAATAATTAAGATAATTGTTAGATAATGATTAGTATGCATTCAAATTGTAAATAAGTATGGGCATGAGTTAGATATTTAGGCTGCTTAAGAATTGGACACCTGACCTATAGTTATTGCCAGTTTGCAGTGCTTACTTGAGCCTTGGATTCCTGTTAACCCAATCCTGCGCTTTTGTGATTCACTCTTGCAACTAGCTATGGAGCCCATTATTACCACTATAGGATACCAGTCACCTTATTCCAGAAATTTGCTTGTTGCTCATGCTTGGTTTTATATTGCTTAGTCTGCTTAAATTATATTGGATGTTTGTCATGATTGTCAATGTTTTTTGTATGTATTACTTTTTCTGTTTCACATTATTTGTATTTATTCAGAGCAATTTATTCTCTCCAGTAATTAATTAAGAAGTCGCGATTCCAGTTTGTTTATTAATTATCTGTTAATTCATTATTAATGATTGACTGTACCCGTGCATGTAACTAATAATTTTGTGTTATCTAGGTGACCAGTTTGGACCAGTCAGAAATCTACCAGCTAGCTCAACTAGTCCAGATACATCCTGTTGGCACCGTGGATCCAACCTGGTTGGACCTACAAAGTCCATTGGGTTGTCAGCTACAGTTGGCAACTCCGGGACTGCCCCTGCAATCAGGCTCATAAAGGCTCTAGCCTTTTACTGAGAAATCTGGCCACAGGGTCAAGTTTGGAGTGTAACTGGGCTGGAATAAAGTTCACGTACTTTAAGAAACCATTTTTCTGCCCTTGTCTCCCACTACTTTCCTTTGTTTTTCTGCTGAACCTCACTAATTGTTGTTTATTTTTCCAGAGTTTCCTGGATTAACTGTAATATTGCGTGTTTGGGGCATTTATACTTTTATACTAAAACTTGTATTTATTTCAGTCACAATAAAAGGGATAAAATATCAGTCACTTCATTTTTGTCAGGTGTGCCTTGGAATTCTGGTTCCTTTGTTGGACCCTGAGTGATTTAGGATTGTTCCTGTGGAAAGATCAGAACTAGATTATAAGTGATTGGTGGTGAAGTACAGTTGGTGTAAGATCCAGAACCTATTGTATACATGTGTCCATCATCATACTAAGAAATTGGGGGTAAGAAAAGCTAATACCCATGAAGATCTTGCTGGATACCAGGGAATACTGCCCCTTGCCTGGACAATTTATTGTCACAAACCCGGAAACTTAAAAGGGTGCTGGGTGGCTTGAAGATTCTTGATAGTCGGGGGACTACGGCCTACTCAGCCACTGTAGCAATACCTACCACTATGGATGAAGACTGCCATACATTAACTCGCACAATTCAATATGCAGCTCAAGAACATTTCACTCTCACTTCCAGTATGTTTAATGCTAAATATAATGCAGTGTGGTGGAATGGTGTGCCAATGGGCTGTCAGACTAAGAAAGGTAGCTTATAGATTATTTAAACAAAATCTTGTTTTATAGACGTATATCCTGTACAAAAAGGCCTGAGCAATTGCTTGGCATACAGTTAGATTATCCAAATGTTCTTTCTGGCATACCTTTGCCAGTTCTACCTCTCCTCAGACAACTGAGAGTGTGGTCTGGAATAAAATTAAAAGACTGGAGAGAAAATCTCCTGCATGTCCTATTGTTTTGCAGGATGGTGGTAATGTCATTTTCCAGCCCCAGCTAGTTGGTAACTCCTTGGCAACATACTTTGCATCTATCAACAGTAAATCTCATTATACAGTGTACAGGAATACCTCGGATAAGATTAATTCGTTCCGCCGACATGCCGCACTGTTTGAAACTGCCATGTTCGAGGCATGTTTTAATGGGAAATACTGTAGGTCATTCCAAGACATTTTAAATTACATTTTTTGTATGATTATTTTCGATAATTATAATGATTTAACATGTTTAAATGTGAAATAAAACAATAAGAATGCAAGATCACCAGTTGAAAATTCTTTTGTAGGAACATCTGCTTCTGCATCTTCCTCTTTCGCTTCTTCTTCTTCATAAACTCGTTGTTGTTCTAGATTGATTAGAGTTTCATTGTCTAGATCTTTCGAATGCGATTCAATGCACTCGATAACATTTGGTGCATCAACATTTTCGAATCCAAGATCCTTCCCAATGCTAACAATGTCAGTTGCAACTCCTGCAATGTGGTTTTCAAAACCACGAAAATCAGTTGCACAATGTGGTAGAATATTTTTCCATACTGCTCGCATATTACTTGCAGTGACTTCAAGCCACGCTTGATTGATGTTTTCTATAACATTTCTGATGTTATAATTTTTCCAAAAACTTGTAGTATAGACTGCGTGCGGGTTGTTTGAAACTTAATATATCGTCGCACTGACATTCCTTTTATAAATATCTTAAATATTACATTAAATAATTAATTTTATATTATAATATTCAATCTGTCCTATTGCGAAATCCATCCTGTTTGAAACCGTCTTATCCGAGGTATTCCTGTAGTTCCTTTCCAGAGCAGCAAAGGCTGAACTCATCCCTATTAATTTTTCTACAAATGTAGCACTCCATTATAATAGTTCTTTTACTCTGCTGGAATTGGGTATGGCCCTCTCTAAGCTAAAAAATACCTCCCTGGGAAGGATATGGAGTGTAACCCTTCCTCACCAATCTTTCATTTTCTAACAGGCAAGTTTTATTGCCCGTTTATAACAAGGTTTGGATGACGCTCTTTTCTACATGTTTGGACTTCCATTTTGCTGGTGCCCATCCATAAGCCTGGCAAAGCTCATATTGTCCCATAGCTTTGGCTAGCTGTCTGGGCAAAGTACTTGAAAGGATGGTGTTACATCATTTTTACTCTATTCTATTTCTCAAACTGGGCAACTTTCAAAGTGGCTTTCACCCTCATTTTTCTCTGATGGACAACCTGGTGATGCTTGAGGGATTGATCAGTCTTTTCTTAGAAATGAGTATCTTTTGGCAGAATTTCTTTACATTGAGAAGGCCTATGATACTGTCTGACACTATGGTTCACTTTGAGTTGTATCATTTAGGGTTGCAGGGCAATCTACCCATGTTTATTCAAAACTTTTTGCAACATAAACGCATACAAGTATCAATTGGATCCTCTCTTTCAGATGTTTATCATTTAGATGCTGGAGTTCCACAAGGTAGCATCATCAGCCCCTTTATTCAATGTCATGATTAATGATTTATTTCAGGGTATGAACCCTACTCTTTGCTATTCTCTGTATGCAGATGATGGGGCAGTGTGGGTATCCCATGTTGACATTCACATTGTCAGGGCCATTATACAGAATGCTCTACACAGGATTACTAATTGGTCACAGAATAATAGCTTGTGCCTTTTTCCTGCCAAGTCTTCCTGTGTCATTTTTAGTAAGCTGTCAGTTCCTCCTCAACTCACTTAACCTCTTGTCTTGCTGACTAGCCAGATTCCTTTTGCTTCCTCTCATAAATTTTTAGGTACTGTATTACATTTGACAGACCCTTGACTTGAAATCCCCATATTGCTTCCCTTGTGGAGTGTTGTGAGGGTGCCTTTACTATCATGCAGTATTTGTCCAATAGAACATGGGGCTCTAAAAAGATGACTATTACAGCTTTACAAATCACTCATCTGGTCCAAATTAGATTATGCTTCATTCCTCTATGATACAGCATCTCCATCACTACTTGTAAAATTAGACAAAATTCAGTATAGGCTATTTGCCTGGCTATTGGAGCCCTCAAATGCACCAGAGTTGACACCTTAAAAGAAGAGGCCTTTCTCCTTCCTCTAAGCCTCCAATTTAGGGTGGAGTGAAAAAAGTCAAAAGTGCCAGGATCAAAATTGAGAGATAGGTCACTAGGTTCAAAATTGGTCACATGCACATATGATTTGTATAAATTGGCCAGTAGCAGTCAGTTTTGTATGCAACCACCCCAAAATCGGTTTTGAAGTTTAATCCTGGACAAAAGACAACTATCTAGACACCCTCAATTTTGATCCTGGCACTTTTGATTTTTTCACTCCACCCTAATATTACAGCTGTTCAAAATGTTTTCAGGTTTGGACAATTTAGATGTACACAACTTTTTCTCACTAGAGATGGATGGGATAACTCGTGGACATAAGAAAATTAGAAAATGGCCTTGCAGGTTTAATCTAAGAAAATACTTTTTCAGTCATATAGTAGTAGATTTTTGGAATGACTTGCCATATATATGATGTAAATAGTAGCTCATTAGTTAATTTTAAGAAAAATTTAGAAACTTTCATGAATGAGAGGGATAGTTTGTAGATTGTAAATACAGGTGTACCCTGTTATTCATAGCTTTGCTTATATGTAATATATTTTTTGACACCAAATTCCACTATTCACAAACCCAGCTCTGTTATTCGCAATGCCAGATAAGGGAAAAAATAATTCACAATTCCACAGGTGTGTGTGTATGTCTAAAACTTAAAGAAGAAAGCTAAATTATATGACATTTCTGCTTTTAGTTATAAATATTTAAGTTTTGGACATATGCATGTATGTCATTTTATATTGGAGTGCACAAATTGGACATGTGTACATATGTCACCATATTGAAGGGGTTAATGTTGATTTTAAAATTCTTAAAACAGTTGTTTTTGGTATGCTAAGTCTGCATGATGCTGCGTGAATTGACATTCTAGGATTTGTTTCAAAGGTATCTCTTACCAGTTTGACATTTTCTTGATAGGTACCTGGATGTCCAGATCTTGCCTCATCATGAACAGATCCTGTTCAGCTTGCAAATTGCTTTGTCTGTAGGTCCTGGTTGGTGAAATCTTACTTCAAATTTTCCTCAGATTTCTTTGCACTTCTTCCCTTGGATACATAGTGTTATTACCATCACACATTCTTGTACATCCATCATCTGTGTCCTGTAGAAAATAAAATAAAAATATTATTATTTCAGCAAAACAGATTGGGACTTTTGGAACACACTGTATTTAGAAGCTTGTTGTTTCCCCTTTCATTAAATGTAAAATGGACACATTCTGACATTCTGTTGATGAGCTTTCCCATTTGCTCTTTAGGACAATCATTGTAGTGTCTATTTACTTTCGTTGACCCTGTATATATATATATGGGATGAATTTCACAATTAAACATGAAATAAATGAATGAGGCAAACCCACAAGGAAAAAGAAAAATGATTCCAAGGCCTTTCATGTAGCTATTCAGAGCTACACCTCATCATTCCCTGATGAGGTGTAGCTCTGAATACACGAAAGGCCTTGGAATCATTTTTCTCTTTTCTTGTAGGTTTGCAGCATATATATATATATATATACAGGGTGTCCCAAAAAAAACTATATACTCTTTATAGCATCATATATTTTATAATTTAAAAAAACCAAACAATATATTGTTATAGCAATTGCCAATGAAAGGTAAATTAGTAATCTAAGTGATCAAAATGTTATAGCGAGTTGTTTGCATATAAAATTTAATTAACTACGCCAAGTGCTCAAAATGTTCAAAATGCCGCTGGAGAACATTTTGAGCACTTGGTGTAGTTAATTAAATTTTATATGCAAACAACTCGCTATAACATTTTGATCACTTAGATTACTAATTTACCTTTCATTGGCAATTGCTATAACAATATATATATATATTTTTTTTTTTTAATTATAAAATATATGATGCTATAAAGAGTATATAGTTTTTTTTGGGACACCCTGTATATAAAAAAATTATCTTTTCCTTTCAACTGCAGGGTTTGGGTGTTTCACACAATGATTCCTCATTTCATGGAGGTTGAGCTTGTTGCTCTACCTCTCAAGTTGGCCTGGTGAAGTTGAGTTGGTTTCTTGTACTCTCCACTTAAATCTGCTATTATTGTGATCCAGGCTAATCTCCACTTAACCCTAGAACACTGAACATATGTTTGAGTCACACAAACACTGAACATGGGTATATTATACCCGACATTGGAAAATAGAAAAAAAATAGTAAATATGCATATTTATTCAAATTAACAATTACACACTAAAGTTAATGCACCTTACTATTACTAAACCTAATATTAACTCTTAACTCATACAAATAAGGTTTGTACTGAATTTAGAAAAAAAAATATTGAAAAAGCAAAAAAAAAAAAAACATTTGAAGTTTTTGGAAAAAAAAAAAAAAACCAGCTCCATCAATTTCAACCAAACTTCCCCAAACCCTTCCCAGGTATGCTGCCTCTGCTCGCAGGGGGTCTCCAGTACCCAGTCCATGCGCAAACTGTAGGGAAGAGAGGTGGAAACAACAACCTTTTTTAGTACACGAAAAATGGCTTATTATTCACTATAATGCGATTTTAGCCTATGATACCCCCTGTAAATGAGTACTAAGTGATATATGAAGACTATTACAATAAAAATAATAGTTTTAGGTATATTCCTGGAACATTATAACTTACCCCAGCCCCACATGCAGTTGCCAGGGGTCACCACCACACAGTCGACGCGCAAACTGTAGGGAAGAGAGGCAGGAAAAAAGGCTTTTTTAGTACACAGCCTTTTTTACAACAAAGCCTTTTTTAGTACACAGAAATGACTACATCACAACAAAAAAATGGTTTCAGGTATATTCCTTGACACTTACCTCAGCCTCACACGCAGTCGCAGCAGTAGGGGTAGTAGTGGCTCGGGCAGACAGGTAGGCGACATCCGTGACACCTGAAGCGGGTCTTCTTGTCAGCCTTCGACTGACACTTGGAGCAGCGGACCATGGGCTCCCTCATTTCTGCTGCTGATGGCCCTGCAACATCACCCATGACAGAGGGGTTGAGCAAGCACACTTTGCTGATGACTTGCCTGACTTGCCTGTGCTGAGTAGGGGCGTTCAGACGGTTCTCAGCTGAGGGCTTGATCAGCTGTAAGGCTAACTCCCGCATGTATGTTCTCCTTTTCAGCTGGATGCCTCCTACCCTGCCAGCGTTGTCCTTGTGGATAAGCCAGGAATTTATAACAGCTGCATTTATAATGCCAAAGAAGAGACACAGCGGCCACCTTTTCATTTTCCTGCTGCAGCTGTACGTGGCACACATTTGGTCGAACGTGTAGACGACTCCTTTTGTCTCATTATAAAACTGAATAATCTCTGGCTTTCCATTTTCATTCATAGTCGGCTGCGTGTGCATCGACGACATCAGGAGGACATTCTTCGTTTTTGTGGTCGTGTCTGGCATGTAGGACACGAGCGTCATGTCCTTGGTGAAGAGGAAGGCGGTGCTACCTGGCATGCGGGTCACCTTATCTTTCACCGCATCTGGTACTTCCTTCTTATTCCCCTTCACTGTGCCCACCAGTGTCATGCCACAGTTATGGAGAAGGTCGTGTATTAGTGGCACAGATGTAAACCAGTTGTCGGTGGTGACGTTGCGGTTGGTGGTGGTAGGGTCGTGTAAGTTCTTTCGTAAACATATGGCCTAGCTGCAGTCCATCTCTTGGGCGAGTTCCCTGTTTCCCCAGGTAAGGAATACCTGTCAACAGGTACTTACTCTTGACATCATTTGCCAAGACAAGTTTTATTCCATATTTTGCTGGCTTATTTGGTATATATATTCTAAAGGGGCATTTACCCCTGAAAGCCAGCAACTGTTCATCTACAGTGAGGGTCTCGTTGGGCGTGTAGTGTTCCTCACAGTAGCCAATAAACTTGTCCCACACACACCTGATTGGGGCTAATTTGTCGTCGGCCCGCCTCTCTTCCCGTGTGTTTGCATCATCAAATCGTAGGCAGGTCAACAGGAATGTAAATCTAACCTCCGACATAGCTGCCCTGTAGAATGGAGCCCCCGAAACAGGGCACCACAATTCCTTTGTGGACAGGTGGTTGTCACGCCTGTACCCACTAAACACCAACACACCTAGCAGGGCACGTATCTCTGCTGCTGTTGTCCTCTGCACAGTGGATGTTTTCTTCTTGTACTTGATGGCTACAACATCAATCTTCTGATTGGTCCACTCCACTATTTCATTTATGATATCAGACAAAAATAGCTTGAAGCACTGGGGGTGGTGGCCTGAGCAGCTGCTTGGGTGGGACTGGGCGTGAATGGTGGAATAATGTTCCTTGCTGCTGTTCGTGTTGCTGCGGAGACCTGCGGCCTTGTGTGCCACACAAAGCCTGATTTACTTTTCACTGTTGTCGTGGGAAAAGTAACAAGCAGGTCCTCATCCTCATCATGGCGTCATCGTCGTCCCTGGCGAGCAGGAGGAGGAGCAGAAGCAGGAGGATGTGCAGCAGCAGGGTCATCTGAGTAAGCAGAAGGGCCAGCAGCAGGGTAGGAAGAAGGGCAACCAGCAGAAGGGTCAGCAGCAGGGGTGGCAGGGTCAGCAGCAGGGGTAGCAGGCGAGGCGGTAGGAGGGGGATGCCTAGTCCTACCAGTCCGACCACGTGCTCCCTTTCTCTGCCTGCGACGGGGTGCTTGGTCTGTGTCAGAGTCACTAGTTTCTATGCCACTACTCATATCCTCTGGGTTAGCCACAAAGTCAACATCATTATCACTATCATAATAAAGCTCTTCATGTTCTAACACATCACTTTCTTCGTCACTATTGAGTCCAAAAAGAATAGCATCCACTTCCTCCTCAGTTGGGTTTTTATGGTAATGGGAAGCCATTATGGTCAGGATAACTCACTAATGGTATAATAGTTTATCTGAAATACTATTCACAGCTTGAAATGGAAAATAAATAATTAGTGTACACGCACTTTGTACACTAACACTGAACTCGGGTATAATATACCCGATTTTTTCTTTTACTATTATCACTGAACTTGGGTATACCGTACCCGATCACATGATTATAGAAAATTCCAGGGCGCGGAGCGGAGCGACATGACCCACCTCTGTCAGGGCTCGGGACAGACTGAAGCTACTAAGGATACCAGCTGCCTGCCTCCACAGGAACACCACGTAATGCGCGTGATGTATGGCGTTCGGGTATTTATACCCATGTTCAGTGTTCTAGGGTTAATTTCATTGATTGTTGGAAAGTGGTACTATGACATTGACCATGATGTAGGCTGTACATTCTTAGTACCCTCTGTCATGATACAGAGTTGTTAAATGGAGTCTAATTCTGTCTTTTTTGTTCTTGCATGAAGTTGAGCTTTGCCCACCCATCCATAATAATTGGAATCCGTTTTATAAAATAGTATCAACAAATAATCTTATGCCTCTCCTTTCCTTTCAGGTATTCCTTGCAATTCTTCATTTCACGATTTCATGGAGGTCAGGCTTGTTGCCTGCCTGTGGAAATAAATTTACCAAAAAACTAAAATTTAAAATATCATTTAGTAATTTTTTAGGCCTTTATTATTATTATTATTGCAAATTTGTTTCTATAACTGAACAGTTGGTTCAAAAAATTTAAAACTTCATCTTCCCCACTGATATACAGTAGGTCCTGAGCATGTTTCCCATTACGCCTGAATAGTGTAGTGTGGAACATCATTGGTACATTGTTTATATCAGTAAGGTGTGTGGATTTTTCACAATAGGACTTTTTCAACCAGTTATAAAAGATAGTGATTTAACATGAAAACAAAGATCCAGACACTTTAAAACAGTCCATTCACAGAAGTTTATAGTACAAAAAATGCTACTGGAAGTGTGTAAACATGCCTTTCTCAATAGATAAATGTGTGTACTGAGGCATGTTTTTGCAGTGTGTAGATTGTTGATTAATGTTGGTAACAGAAGGACAAATGCACTTTAGCTAACTTAGCTATAATATTAACAAAATGTCTGATTGTGTGATTAAGTGTATTTTGAGTTCAAGGAGTGAATATGGCCAATATTCATTTTTCAAGCATCTCCATTTATAATTAATTTATGTATATTCTTTTTTCTCTTTCCAGCCAATAAGCTTTTGCAGCCTCCAGTTTAGTCTTAGGTAAGTCAATACACTCTAGTATAGGCAGATACAATAGCTAATGCAAAGTTCTCAAATCATTTTAATAGGGCATTTTACGAGAAACCAAAGCTCTTGGTCTAGCATTAAATTCTAGTCCAATATTTAGCTCTAATAGGCTTGATAGTGAATTCAAGAAAAGGCAAGCTCATGACCTATTATTGAAGCCAGAAGGTATGTCTTTAACACTAAGGATCTAAAACTTGAGTGCACCTTCCAGGCAGACAATACAGTGTTGTCTGTGTGAGCCCATTATTACCAGAGACACTGCAAGTGTGCATAATTTCTTGAAAGTTTGGCTTATAAACCTTTAATTAAGCTATTGCTCGTGAATATAATAGGTGCCTGTGAATGTTATCAAGGTCAGCTAAAGGAAGTAAAAAAGGCAGAAAGAAAATCCAAAAATCTAGAAATTAAGATCCTTCCACACGTACAATTTAGTTAAAATTGTCTAAATTTAGAACTGGTAATTTGTATTTAATTTATCTTGATATTTATTCATCATTATTACCAACTTTATTAACATCATAATCATCATCACTCTGAGCATAAAGTTTATTGTCTAGAACAATGGTTACCCAGAACCCAATCCTAATCCAGCTCCATTACCTCAATCATTAGATATTTTTTATAACTTCCGCATTATCACAATATTATTATAACTTCTGGATTGTGTGCCATTACCCCACAAAATAGTTGTCATTATTCTAGTTTGGTAATTTTCCCCTAGGTTGGCAACCACTGGTCTAAAACTTCCTCAAGGAATTGTGAATAAAAACTTGGATTTTCTAGTTTGCTTTCTACAAATCGTTAAATATCAGTTTCAGTAAATGATTGGGAAATCAAAGTTATCCTGAAGAAATATGGTAACATTCAAGAGTGTTCTTCAAAACAATTTGGCCTATAAAAAGGGTATAGTCCCAGTATTGGTTAGTTCAAAATTAAAATTTCTCAGGCAAAAGTTAATGTTAGTTTTGACCTAATTTGTCTCTTCAAGGGTTTATTTCTAAAGATACAAATGAGTTACTTTCTATAAAAAAATTTCAACATTTGTTCATCATAAATAAGGGAACACACGTCATATACAGGAATTAAACTTTACCATAAATTGCATCCAGTTCAGCTCAGAAAAGAATTGAAAAATCAATTTTGAGTAGTAGTAGTAGTAGTTGTGTGTGTGTGTTTTAATCATTTACAGACACACACTGCATTGAAACCTTGTCCTCTTAACATTCTTTATTTTGTCTTATTAACATTGTTTATTGTCCAGGCCAGGCCAGTGGTTTGAGTAACTAGAGAGTATGTATTTGTATTTCATTTATAGTAAGTCATGTGCCAAGTTAACTAAAAATCAAAAGGTAACATAAATTCGTGATTGTTTTGATGTTTTGACTGTATAACTGACTTTAAATTATTTTTTTTACCAGTTGGCTTTAGGGTTTTAAAGCAAATTTACTCTTGTTTCAGGCCAAGGGTACGAGCTTTGAGGGCTGTATTCTTTCCTTTTAAAATTTAATACTGTACAGTACCTGTATATCTTTTGGTCAAGGAATTAACACTATTTTTCAGATTATTAGTAAAGATTGGTCGAGTATTTAGGGTGCTACATTAGGCCTAGACTATTGCCTAAATTTTACTGAATGAAAGTACTTCTTTTAAACATTATGAGATTGGCATAGTAACACCTGTACTGTATAAGGCCTATAGCTACTGTCTATAGCTACTTGTAGTTAATAGACTGATCAATCAGAGAAACTGGAATTGCAATTACTGTATATTACATTAAATTAGT
The DNA here is from genome assembly GCA_023014485.1 of Bathynomus jamesi. Classification (NCBI taxonomy): domain Eukaryota; kingdom Metazoa; phylum Arthropoda; class Malacostraca; order Isopoda; family Cirolanidae; genus Bathynomus; species Bathynomus jamesi. The sequence goes on along the minus strand of JAJOZX010002756.1, from coordinate 329,853 downwards.
TGGCATGTTAGACCACAGTTCATTAATTTGTAGGGCCTAGGTTATTTATGTGGCTCATGCTATACAAATTTCATATTAATTGTCAACAAAATCTTTGAAGGCCTACATGTTTTTATTAATTTTCAGAAATGGCACCAACAGGAAGACGATGCATAGGCTCAGATAGACTTGCAAGAGGAGCATCTTCTAATATAGCCCCTTCTCCCAACTGTAAAAGAAGAATTTATTCACCAAATTTAAAGGAAAAGAGTAATGTAAGGAAAACTATTAGTAATCTTTATATTTGGATGGTGTGAGAATGTATTATTGTTGTTGTCAGTAGTAAAATAGGCCTCTGATGTTTACAGTTTATTTTAAGTTTTGGGGAACACAAAACTCTCTTAAAAAATTATGGTATGGAGAGGAATATCCTGCACACAGTCTCCAATTGGGGCTTGTTAAGGTTTTTGCATTGGGGTCATTCCAGCTCAATTGGTACAGGGGTGGTTGGGTGACCATCTCCGATTTCTTCAAATTTTCAGGGTTGATTCAAACACCATTCAATAGCTTAAATCTAAAATTTTAGCTTCCTCAGTCAAAACCTTTTAATTTTATGGTTGCTTAAATGGCCCCCACCTTCGACAAAAAATGCCCATGTTGGGCTTGATCAGCCAATGCCTTCATTTTGAGAGGCCTTGAAAAGTGTCTTCTAATAGGAGTAGAAGCTTCACATTTGTCATGCCAATAAAACTTCTGGTGGGCTTTTCAATTTTGCAAGCTAAAAGGCCATGGAACAAATAGTTTCTGAGTTACAAGGGCTTAAACATGGCTCCATTTTGAAGCTTGCATCAATTCCTCCCACTTTTACGGCTCTACCATTTTCAAAATTTTTAGTTCTACATCAATCACAGCTGTTTTAATACTCCTAATAGTCTCTATGGGTTGTAAATTTATGAGTGAAATAAAAAAATAACCAAAAAAGGATTTTTTTTATTTTTAAAAATTTCCAAAAGTTGATATTTTCACAAAATTTGCAAAATTAACATCAACTTTGGGGCTTAATATAAAGGTGTCCAAAATTAGTCAGGAGTTGATACTTCTAGTAAAGAAAGATACATATGTGTACAAAAACATATATTAAGGAATAGATCTCAACTCAACTCCTTCATATAGTTTTGGCTATTCAAAGAAAAGTACTTTTTGTGAAAAATTCTGAATTTTTTCAAAATTTTGAAATGTTTAAATTTCTTTTTACAACATTGAATTGTAATTTTACTTCCATTTTATTACTTGGTAAGTTAATTCACAAATGTTAAATTATCTAAATAAGTTTTACTCATAAAAAAGACATAATATATACCTAGATTATTACTACATTTGCAGTTAACACAACAGATGGACCAGCTTGTAGGCTCAATACTTGGATCTACCTTAGTAGATCATGTAGAACCATGTTCTACTGCTCTTTAAGCACTTCCTAGTAATTTAAATTATGCAGTTAGTACAGATAAACTAGCAGTAACCACCATTTTCAGTACAAAACCTTAAATTTAAGTAGCTTTGTTGTATTACTTCCCTTAATACAAGTGTACAGTACTTAGCTATATACAATAATGAATTCCTGAGTTTTTAAGCATGTGAATTATTGGCTATAAGTTCATATTCTTTTTTTAATATGTGTTGTTTTATGTAAATTCGTATGTGCAGTGCAAATCTAATATTAATGGTATACAATTTCTGTACATTGATTCAGCTAAAATTGAGGAAAATGCTAATTTATTTGAGTTAGAAAAAAGGTATTCTTTAATTAAGACAATCCCAGGAACCCGTTCATATCACTGCTTTAGACCTTCATCAACAGGCATTAAACTGTACAAAATTTCTAGTGATGAAAATTTCTTTAACGTACAACTTTCCTTCCTCAATGCTACACAAGAAAATGTGGCTTACCAATATAAACCTGGTACATATGTGGCCTGTTTCTATGAAGGTGACTGGTTTGTTGGAAACATAGTTGAAGTGTGTGATACTGAGAAGGATCTATTAGTAAATTTCATGAAAAAGAATCCTTTTAAATGGCCTGAACAAGAGGACATTTGCTGGATTCCATTCGAACATGTTTTGTGTTCAATTGAACCACCTACAGTTGCTGGGAAAATGGGGAGACAGTACAAGTTATCAAATGATTGTTTATCTAAAATTGAGGAGTATTTTAAAAAAAGCCTAAGTAACTACAGACCTGTATCAAGCTGAATAATAAATTGCCAATTTATGGCTGTGAGGCCATGGAGTGTTGAAGACAATCAGACTTAAAGCCTGAGTACAATAATAAATTCCTGAGTCAGTGTCTAAACATAAGAGTTATTAGCTATATATAAGTTTACATACGAATTTACATAAAACAACACATTAAAAAAAGAATATGAACTTATAGCCAATAATTCACATGCTTAAAAACTCAGGAATTCATTATTGTATATAGCTAAGTACTGTACACTTGTATTAAGGGAAGTAATACAACAAAGCTACTTAAATTTAAGGTTTTGTACTGAAAATGGTGGTTACTGCTAGTTTATCTGTACTAACTGCATAATTTAAATTACTAGGAAGTGCTTAAAGAGCAGTAGAACACGGTTCTACATGATTTACTTAGGTAGATCCAAGTATTGAGCCTACAAGCTGGTCCATCTGTTGTGCTAACTGCAAATGTAGTAATAATCTAGGTATATATTATGTCTTTTTTATGAGTAAAACTTATTTAGATAATTTAACATTTGTGAATTAACTTACCAAGTAATAAAATGGAAGTAAAATTGCAATTCAATGTTGTAAAAAGAAATTTAAACATTTCAAAATTTTGAAAAAATTCAGAATTTTTCACAAAAAGTACTTTTCTTTGAATAGCCAAAACTATATGAAGGAGTTGAGTTGAGATCTATTCCTTAATATATGTTTTTGTACACATATGTATCTTTCTTTACTAGAAGTATCAACTCCCTGACGCATTTCAGACACCTTTATATTAAGCCCCAAAGTTGATGTTAATTTTGCAAATTTTGTGAAAATATCAACTTTTGGAAATTTTTAAAAATAAAAATAAATCCTTTTTTGGTTATTTTTTTATTTCACTCATAAATTTACAACCCATAGAGACTATTAGGAGTATTAAAACAGCTGTGATTGATGTAGAACTAAAAATTTTGAAAATGGTAGAGCCGTAAAAGTGGGAGGAATTGATGCAAGCTTCAAAATGGAGCCATGTTTAAGCCCTTGTAACTCAGAAACTATTTGTTCCACAGCCTTTTAGCTTGCAAAATTGAAAAGCCCACCAGAAGTTGTATTGGCATGACAAATTTGAAGCTTCTACTCCTATTAGAAGACACTTTTCAAGGCCTCTCAAAATGAAGGCATTGGCTGATCAAGCCCAACATGGGCATTTTTTGTCGAAGGTGGGGGCCATTTAAGCGACCATAAAATTAAACGTTTTTGACTGAGGAAGCTAAAATTTTAGATTTAAGCTATTGAATGGTGTATGAATCAACCCTGAAAATTTGAAGAAAATCGGAGATGGTCACCCGACCAACTTTCTGAAATCTGTACCAGTTGAGCTGGAATGACCCATTGTTCAAATTTCCTTTATTAATTATAATTTGGTCATGACTTTATATTCATCGTCAATCACCCTTTACTTACAGTAGTGTTTAAGCCTAATTCCTACATCATTTTCATTTTTAAGTCTTGTTTTTGGCTCGTTATAGGGTTGCCTGTTGGGCAGGGCCAAATTGAGGTGCTCGTAGGCCCTTTGGTGGATGCATTTTTATGGGTGTATCAATTTCTATGGATTGGTGGGTGATCAAAATTATCTTCATGAAGCAAAATCACTGGTACTGAAGCTTCACCAATTTGATACAGCATTGATGTGCACCATTTGGAATGATGTTCTGCAAAAGACAAACATTGTAAACAAAGGTTTGCAGGAGGCTGGGATTGACTTGTGCATCATTGTGAAGTTGTAAGATGCACTTTTGCACCACTTTCATGACACACGATGTTAATAGGTTTGAGGAATTGGAAACAATGGCCAGAGGTTTCACATCTGGCTATAAAGAGAGTTGTGCATGAAAGAGGAAACAATTTGCTGATGAAACTGGCACTGATTTCAGGGTGGACAATCCAAGTGACAGATTCTGTATCCAATGCTTCTATCATATCATGGATCAACTTATTGTGGAGATGGAAAAACAGTGAGATGCATATGCCAGATTGAATGACCAATTCAGTTTCCTCGTAGATAGATCACTGTCCACAGGAAATTGTTTTGCAGGCCAATGCATTGGTTGCTGCATATTCAGCAGATCTTGAAAAAGCATTCACTGATGAATTCCTGTTGTTCCTGCACTTGTATGCAGAGAAAAAAACAGTGCCAGATACACTCAAAGCCCAAAATCTGACAAGCTGATCAGCAGCTTTCCAAATGTTTACATTGCTCTAAGGATGTATCTTGTTATCTTGGGAATGAATTGTAGAGGAACATTCTTTTTTGAAGCTGAAGCTGATAAAAAACTCTGATCAACCATGGGACAACAACGCTCATCTTCCTTTGCACTACTATCTATGGAGAATGAGATTGTGTGAAAAACATTTGAAGATGTTATTGCTGATTTTGCAATGAAAAAATCTCAAAATTCATCCCTGGTGTTAATTTCTTGCACTTTATGAAAAAAAATGATTGACATGACTCTGCCTCTTTGTGTATATACACTGTTCCTATCCTTGATATATATATATATATATATTGAAGAAGATATCTTTGTTAGTTTTTATCATACAAATAAAAAAAAGATGGTCAAAAATTTTTTTGTAGGCCTTTTAGTTTTTGTAGGCCCAAGGCATGGTGCCTACTGTGCCGATTACATAACACTGTGTAGCACTGATTCTGTTTATATAGAATTTGTTATGTTTTTATATGCATTTGTGGGTGCTGAGTCCAAATCTGGCCTTGGTTTGTGTGTATCATCAATGGTTTCAGAGATAATCCATTTTTCATGTTTTACCAGTATAATGTTATTATGGGCGCAGCAATATCAGAATAATCAGGAATTGTTGAGAACAATCCGGATGTTCTACTCCACAATGGGAACAAATATCCATCTATACCAGTTGCACATTCTGTTCAAATGAAAGAGGACTATGAAAATGTCAAACAACTGCTCACTCAAATCAGGTATGAACAATATAACTGGGACGTGTGTGGTGATTTCAAAATGATTGGTTTCCTGTTAGGTTTACAATGAGGGTTTACTAAATATTCATGTTTTCTTTGCCTGTGGGATAGCAGGGCTTCAACTGAGCACTATAAAACAGTTCAGTGGCCTCCGCATGAAGGACTGCAACCAGGAAAGTACAATGTACTCGGGGAACCTCTTGTGAAGCCTGACATAGTTCTGCTACCACCTCTCCATATTAAGTTGGGTGAAAAAAAGTGAAAAAGTGTTAGCAGCTGACGAGGAAGCTTCTAACAGTGGCTGCATCCTCCAGCACAGAACACGTCAACACGAAGAAGAGGCGATGTCAAACCAAAACATCAACGCGCTGGTGGCCAAACTTCCTCAAATCTCCGTGCAGCGGGCTGTCTACGGTTGGCCAGACTGGCAGTCAGCGGCCTGTTGCGTGGCACGGTCAGAGTGCCGATCGGCTCCCGGGGCTGGACCTATTCTCAGCGTGCTATTTTTTCAATTACAGGGAGCAATTGCATGCTCCCCGAACTACTCTTACTCTCTGGCGACATTAAGACTAATCCAGGCCCCACTACAACTTGCACATGTCACCATACACAAAGACATAGACACAATAGCACCATGAGACACATACAGAAGTATAATATTAACATATTACAGTACAATGTAGATGGCCTCTCAAACAAAATCATGCAGCTTAGGGAATTCGTACACAAACAAAACAAACACATAGCACTTATAAAAGAAACAAAACTAAAATGCACACACAAAACACCCACCATCCCTGACTTCACGGCGATCCGTCAAGATCGTACTGGGGGTAACGGGGGTGGACTCATCACTTACATATGTAAAAGCCTTAGCTACATTGATGCTACCCAAAACATTACAAACACAATCCAAGTAGATAACACGATAGAAATATAGGCAGTTAACATTAAAACACGCGCAAAACACAACACCACACTAATCAACATTTACATCCCACCAGATAGTTCACCTCAGGTGCCAGCCAATTACAATCCACAGTTACACAATCTGGCCTCTCTCATTAATGTCATCTTAGGAGGAGACTTCAATGCCAAAGACACTAGTTGGTACCTGCACAACCAAAACAACACCAGAGGCGCCAACATAGCCACACAACTAAACAGCCTCTTCATTCTTAACAATACAGAACAACATACACATATACCACATCAAGCAGGATACTCAAACTCCTCCCCAGACATAATGTTCTGTTCCCCCTCACTAGCAACACATACACAATAGAGAACAGAAAAACAACTGTCATCAGACCACCTGCCCATCATCATTACAACACATTCTACACACTGCCCCAACAGCCTTAGGCACACTTACAGAAATTACAAGAAAGCTGATTGGGAACAGTTCAAAATACAGACTGAGGAACAATTCACCACATTAAACAGCACACCCATCATAAACATCAATACAACACTCAAGACATTTAATCAGATTATCAATAATGCAAACAAATACATACCCGAGGGCAACATTAGGAAATACAACCCAAATTACACTAGAGAAATAGCCCACCTCATAAGGCAACGTAACAACCTCAAATATAACACACAAACACCACACACACAAGCCATGAAACAGCAGATACAACAGCTCAACACAGAAATAAACAACAAACTCAAAGAAACCAAACAAACATTCAGGGAATTCATAACAACACTAAACCACTCCACAGATACATCCAGGCTATACAAGACTATAAACAGCATTACCCACTCTAACAGTGGCATTCACACCTCACACATGGCTATCTGTCGCAGCCAAAATAATATCCCAACATACACACAACAAGCTAACATTCTAGTTAATCACTACGCAAAGATAAGTCACTTAAACAGAGACAACAACCAGAAACACGCAGACAGACAAACAGCCAGACACAAGAAAACCTACAGACTCGACACGACCATTACACCCTTCAATACAGACCAGACCACCAAGATCATCAAAAACATTAAGAATTCGAAGGCTACTGGACCAGACAACATATCTAACATACACCTTAAACACTTGGGCCCACAAGGAATACTAGCTCTCACAAATATCAGCACATATTCATACCAACACTGTATTATTCCTGACATATGGAAACAAAGTAAAATTATTACACTACTCAAACCAAACAAAAATCCAACAGAACCAGCTTCCTATAGACCCATTACTTTACTATGCACACCTTCCAAAGTAACAGAAAGACTAATCTTACAAATCACCAACCCACACATTCCACTATCGCCTACTGAACATGGATTCAGACCTCACCACTCAGCCACGACATTACTCACTAACCTCACGCAGCACATCATGGATGGCATCAACACCAGATGACCAGCTCAACGTACACTATTAGTAACAATAGACATTAGTAAAGCATTTGATGCTATCCCACGCTTCCCTCTCATAAACAAAATACTCGACACAAACATGCACAATAACACCAAAAGGTGGCTGAGCAACTATCTTTCAGGAAGATACTCTCATGTCACATTTAATGGCAAGTCATTCAAAAACAAGCTTTTTCCGAACGGGGTCCCTCAAGGCTCTGTTCTCTCACCAACACTTTAACTTATACATGCATGACATTCCAACACCCATAGATAACAAGTTACCTTATCATCATATGCAGATGACATCACTCTAACATCCACCCACAACAACATCGACACCGCTACAAATAACCTACAAACAACCTACAAACATACATAAACAGTATATAAGACTGGCTCACACACAATAGACTCAAATTAGCGCCCACAAAATCAACCATCACCTTGCTTACAAGCAACACAAAAGAACACCAGGTAATTCCACAGCTTACACTAAACAACATGAACATTCCACACACTCACAGGACCAAAATACTTGGGGTCACATACAACACATCATTATCTTTTGCAAACCACATTCAGGACATTAAAAACAAATGTACGCAAGACTTAACACGCTTAGGGTACTAACAGGCACAAACTTTGGACACCAGCAGGAAACAACAACACTCATATGCAAATAATATATTCGCTCAGTTATGGACTATGCTAGCCCATGCTGGGCACCCATTATCTCAAACACACACATAAACACCTTACAGACAATACAAAACAACGCACTTCGTATCATTACAGGATGCACTCAAACAACACCAATAAAACACCTGCACACAGAAACAAAAATACTGAAAGTTAGGGAACATTTAGACATGAGGGGAACACAATTCATGGTAGCAGTGACAACTAACCCACAACACCCTTGCCACTACATGTACAATCATGCACCAACACCTCGCACCATTAAGGTAACACCAGGGAGACATTATAATCAAATACTCCATTCCATACCACGCCCCACAGACATCACACAGTACAGAAAACACATACACACACACCTAACCCACAAAGCACTGACACGACTCGGTCCGAATGCGTTCCAAGGTGCGAAGCCGCCACCCATTAACAGGTCAGAGATCAGCCTGAGCAGATCGGATCGAGTTAACTTAGCACGATTCCGATGTTGACATCACCCCAACTTACGGACATATAAACACAGACTAGACAACTCCATAGACGACACCTGCTACCTGTGCCAGGACACACCACAAACAATTGAACACATTATGACAGACTGTACCACTGTAGCACAACAACGAACACAACACATCATCACTAGTGCGCTGAACCTCTGGTCCACTCCGGAGAGGACGATCGGTTACCTGCGTGCCGCCGGCTTGCTCGATCAGGGTGGGCTGATCGACTAAACAAGAAGAAGAAGAAGTTGGGTCTAATTAAGCAGTTTGTAACTGCGTTAGATTTTGGAGGGGAAGTTTTCCAACAGATTCGGGTCATGTTCCCTAAACTCCCTGAGGCCAAAGTCAAGGCTGGCATCTTTGTAGGACCACAAGTCAAGGTGCTGTTGAATTCAAAGAACCTTGAAGCCAAGATGACTCCGATCGAAAAAAGAGGCTTGGTGTGCTTTCCATGATGTGGTTCGTGGGTTTTTAGGCAACCATAAAGCACCAAACTATAAGGAGTTAGTGTCAAACTTGATTAAGTGCTATGGCAAAATGGGGTGCCGTATGTCTTTAAAATTACACTATCTTCATTCACATCTAGACTTTTTTCGTGATAACCTGGGCGATGTGAGTGAAGAACATGGCGAAAGATTCCATCAAGATATTCAAACGATGGAGAAAAGGTACCAGGGCCATTGGGATGCTTCCATGATGAGAGACTATGTATGGTTGCTGATCAGAAAGGATAAGAATGTTCATAGGCGGAAGTCGCGTTCTTCAGTGCATTTTTAAGGAACGCACACTGCATAACGAGACTTGTTATTTTCTTATCGGTTCTCCTCATGATATATATTATATCCTTTGCACCATTTTGGGTTTGTCAAACAATTTTGGTTCAATAAACATTAATTTCCAATAGTGTTTTATTTTCAGGAAATATTTGTTAGCCTTCTTTATATACTTTGCCATATGAAAAGTGTGATAACCTATATTTTTGAAACGGTTGATGATAGAGCAAAACCAATATCATTTTTGGAATCAGCGCCCCGAAATCATTAAGAAACGACAGAAAAATCACAATAAACAGAAAATTTTTCAAATTTTGTTACCCAGTGTAATAGCCCTGTTGGGTATGGATGACCAGTGTGAAGTTTCTGTGTTGTCATATTACAGTAGCAGCAATGAAAGCAAGCTTGATTTATGCATTTTTTAGGTTAAACTACTGTATTTGAAGTGAAATAGGATCTAATCATACTGTATACCCACAATTGTTACATATCATTTATTAATATTTTTGTAATTATGGATTCAGTTCAGTAACTCTGGTGAAAATATTAATGTTTATCTTTGTTGAAGTAAAATTTTTTTATTTTTTTCCAGCAAAGAATGCATTATTCTACTGAAAGGGATTACTCTGACTCAGATAGAGAATCTGAAGGTTTTGATGAACTTGATCGATGCCCAACCAACTACAGTCCGAGAAGATACAATGCTTCTGACTCATTCGAGCGGACTCATTCTTTCAATAATGAAGACTCTCACTCACCTCCGCGTACATGGTGTGAACCAAGAAGAATGAATCGCCAGAAGAGTGATACAAATGAAATTAAAGTTCTGAGAAGCAGGATTTATCCGGACTTGGGGGAGTTTAAAGATGATTCTAGGAGGCAGGGAGGCCCACCTTCCTTTATTTTGATAGCTATGATTTGTTTGGTTATTGCCTCCATTTTTTGCTTTATATACTTCCTCTATAATGCAAACATTCTCTTCAGAGATACAAAAATAAAACCACTGGCTCAGATTTCTGAGGAAATGAAGAGGAATTTAAAATATCTTCACTCGGAAATGGGGCAAACTAAGCATTTCTGGACTCAGGTAAGCCTAAGACAATTGCCCCCTATATCATTAATATGTTTTCCTACTAAAAGACAATTTAAGTCTTTTGGCAATCTCATCCCTCGTAAGCACACCGGACAAAAAATTAGTCACCCCTAATAGCACCGATAGTAGGAAGTTCAAGGTCACACACAGGGCGCTGATGTAGCATTGGTAAGTGACAAGTAGCGGTGACGTAGCACACAGGATCAGATCTGTTTCGTGAAGTGGTGAAGAACAAAGTGTGTGTTGGATATAGTCTGCAAAATGGGTCGTGAGGCAGACGTTACTCAGTGGCAAAAAGGAGCCATCGTGTTTGGCAGAGCCCACGGACACAAAATGTCTGAAGTAGCCCAATTTGTTGGTGTGTCAACGCGTACTGTCCAGCGAGTTTACAAAGAGTGGTGTAGTTCGCAATCAACTGACAATCGACGGCGTAACTGTGGCCGGAAAACAATTCTCGACAATAGGGGCCGCCGCCATGTTTCTCGTCTAGTAACTGCAAATCGTTTTCAAACCAGAGAACAATTGCTCCAAGAAACCAATGAGGTTCTCCAGCGACCAATTTCCGAACGGACATTGCGACGAGAACTGCATGCGATGGACATCTGGAGCAGGGTACCACGGAAGAGGCCGCTGTTAACAGCAAGTCACAAATTGGCACGTTATAAATGGGCTCAGAGGCACAAAAACTGGACTGCGGCAGATTGGAAACGTGTAATTTGGTCCGATGAGTCCCGTTTTTGTTTGTTCTCCAATGATTGGAGGCGACGAGTACATCGCAGGTCCAATGAAGCCTTTAATCCTGAATGCGTCGAAGGTGTTGTTCAGGCTGGAAACAGAAAGTGAAGCGCAGGAATAGACACCCACGGACTCTGGCGGAACTTCGGGACCGGCTGATGAACGAGTGGCAGCAAATCGATGTTCAGTACATGCACAACCTCGTAGAGTCTCTGCCTCGCCGGATTCGTGCGGTTATCAAGGCCAGAGGCGCCGTCACACGTTATTAGGTACATTCTGAGAGGGGTGACTAATTTTTTGTCCGGTGTGCTTATAATGTGCTCAGTAAAGCTTTTAGGCTGAAGGTGTTGAAGTCCTCCAGAAAGGGCAGTGTATTATTAAAGCTGTTCTAACACTTATTTGCTTCTTTTTATTTCAATTTTAAATTAATTAAATTCACCATATGATCTCCCTGAGTACCATCGTAAGCTAGGCCTATACACACATTTTCTCAATAACTAAATAACTTGCTGATGAAATAATAACATTTATAATTTAGTCTTATATTCTCAGTGATTATACTGAATTACGTTATATGATGACAGTTAAACAATGCCAACAGACTAGCTAGAAATTCTCTCATCCAAGGGGAAATAAATTTAACAAACTCATGATGGAAGGCCATCTTGCCCTCAGTGGACACGAAAGCTTGTTTTCTGAATCTTCTGGATGCTCGCCAACTCTTACTCGCTACTGACTCACGAGCTGACGTCTCTCACTGACTTCTCTCACTGACTTCTCTCACTGCACTCCTGTGTCACTCCCTTTTGTAGTCGCCTGGAGAGCCTTTCCCGAGTTTTTAGGAACCTTGAGTCTGGTGTTCTTTTTATCATTTCATTATTGACCAGCTGTAACTTGGGGAAAAGTCTTAAGTTCGCAGTTCTAAAACTTATGATTAGCTGGACTGCTATAACTTTAATTTTACCTGTATGGGGTTATTATTTTAATTACACTGTAGAACAGTGTGAAAAAAACGGAAATGAGATCATTTTTATGGCTAATTATATGCGTAGATTGCAAAAATAATACTCATTTATTTGTATCACCCACCGATTTTATGAAAATGACCCTATTTCATTGTATTATTTTGAGAACCCACTGGTTCTCTGAACGCATCTTTTACATTTTGTTCAGTCATGCATATGCTGTGGTGGTGGTGTTTGGCTCTGTGTTTCCACTTTGATTTTATGAAAAATTTCTTTCATTAATCATTTAAAACAAAATTGTCAGCCATATTTTATCATAAATTGGTGCTATAAGTGAGTATTATTGAATAACAGCTATCAAATTATGTATATTTCACCAACAACGTCTATATTGTGTGAAATTGCAAATTGATCTATCATTTTCTTATTTTACAGGTTTTTATTGATGTTATGCTACAATGCCTAGAGAGAGCAAAAATTCACCAGACAGTTTTTGTTATATTTGTGGGACATTAACGTTAAAACAGTATAAAAGGAAGTTGACTTCTCATGTGAAAAAGCTTTATGAATTATACTTCGCATGCAGAGTTGGTGATCAGGACAAGCACTGGGTGCCTCATATCTGCTGTGTGAGATGTACAAGCTCTTTATCTGCATGGTTCAAAAGCACCGGTCCTGGTCTGGGATTTGGTGCCCCAATGGCAGTGGTGGGCACCGTTAACCAAAAAGTTAACTTCGTTAACCGCTAATCCGTTAACCAAAAAGTTTACTTCGTTAACCGTTAATCCGTTAATTCGTTAAACATGTAACGGAAGTTACCGATAAACCGTTAACGTTAACTTTTATTATAAAAAAAATGAAAACACAATATATATATAATTTAATTTTCCCTCTCTTCTCGTTCTCCATTTTGTCCATGAGATGCATGTTGCCCTTCATGAAAATTAGCATATCAAAGTTTTCATCAGACAGGGATGATCTCTTGGCCCTCAGGATGTCCTTGCCCATAGAGAACAAACGCATGGCACAGATATGGCACAGAATATTCGGGAAGTAATTGCACTAAAATTTCTTCAGTCTTCACAGCAGAGATACTAAAGAGTAAACAGCCTCTGGCGCCACACGCTCACATTTACTTCTCAACGCCATCTATTATCTCATAAAGAAACTAATTCACATTGGGACTTGAAAGTACCGGCAGGATCAACCGGGTAGAAAAATAATTATGGAGATTTTAAAGATGTGGTACCTAGAAGTACCGCCAGGACATAAAGGGTTAAGGTGAAAACGCTCCCATTGTAAGACATCAATTGACTTAATTTGTCATCAAAGTGACATGAGAATTGAAATCTTACCTGATCAGTTTTATGGTTCTTGAAATGTATGAAGGAGACTACTAATAAGGTACTCACAGACATATTATAAATATACATGACTTACTTGACAACGATTATTTTTAAATATTCACTAGCACAAACATGTTGCGCAAGAGACAGACTGCAAATGAAACGAATGTAGTTATTTGTTGTAATTGTTACATATATATTATTGAAAGTGCCTTAAAATGCTCGTGATATTTCTTGAAAGAAGTTGAAACATTCAACTCAAATGGCAAATCTTTCCGCCTGATTTTACAGTCGACCATGTTTTGCTCAAACCAATGCCATAAATAACTACCATATTTGATAAGACACAAATTGTGGCGAATGAAACAAATATATCGCCTGATTTTGCACTGCGGAAATGGAAATTCGTTCATCACTATTAACAGTGGCGGATTAATTGCGCACCTGCTCAGCACTGAAAATAATAGAAACTTTTAAACGTTTATTTATGAATTTTTTGGGTTAACGGACTTGAGTTAACGGAAGTTAATTAGTCCAATAATGATTTTCAAAGTTAACTTAAAAGTTAAATCGTTAACGAAAAAAGTTAACCGTTAATTAACGATTAACGGATTAACGGTTTGTGCCCAGCTTTGCCCAATGGTATGGAGAGAGCCGCTGGACCATTCAACTGATTGCTATTTCTGCTTAACGAACATCACAGGTTTGAATCTTTTATTTTTCTGAATATACGTCAAATTTGGTGTTTTTAGCACATTTTAGCATATCCTGCTCTGCATAATGTATTACACAATTATGCTATCTTAAGTAGTCAACAATGTCTATTGTCTCGCATTACAGGTTGCAACAGAAAAGGGAAAAAGGCTATAGTCTACCCAAATCTTCGTTCTGCTATGCGTCCTGTGAAACATTCTACAGATATACCCATCCCTCGTCCTCCAGCTGAAATGCCGACCGATAACACAGACTCTGACAAATCGGAATCAGACGGCGAATGCTATGAAGCTCAAGTTGAGTCCAAGAAAGAACATGATCTCATCACGCAGCCTGAACTCAATGATTTGGTCCGTGATTTAATACTTATCAAGCAACAAAGTGAACTGCTGGCCTCACGTCTACAAGAATGGAATCTGCTGGCGGAAGACGTACGAATTACAGCATTCCAAAAGCACTCCTTGGATTTGCAGGAATATTTCACAATGAAGAACAATCTTTGTTATTGCATTGATATACATGGTCTGTTCGATGCTCTGGGTTTGTGCTATGAACCGAATCAGTGGAGATTGTTCATTGATGCATCTCTGTACAGTGTTGAGGGTGTACTGCTACACAATGGGAACACAATGCCTTCTGTTCCGATCGCTCATTCAGTTGTGTTGAGAGAAAGGTATGACAATGTTGCTTTTATTCTGGACTGTATAAAATACAATGAACATGAATGGCTTCTCTGCGCAGATTTGAAGGTTGTGGCTATTCTCAATGGATTGCAAACTGGCTATACGAAATACATATGTTTCCTATGCAAGTGGGATAGCCGAGCAAGGTCTGAACACTACACACGCTCAGTATGACCACCGCGAGACAATTCCTCACGTGGATATCTCGGTTATTCACGAACCACTAGTACGAAAGGAAAAGGTTATCTTGCCGCCACTTCACATAAAACTAGGGCTGATGAAGCAATTTGCAAAAGCGTTGATTGTTGAAGCAGGATAAGCCTGCCTTCAAATATCTAGAGGAAAAATTCCCAAAAATAAGTGATGCCAAGATTAAAGAAGGCATATTCGTCGGCCCTCAAATTCACCAACTCATGCTAGACAAACACTTTGAAGCGATGATGGATGAGGTTGAGTTGGCAGCCTGGCGTGCCTTCAAAAACGTGTGCAGCGGTCTACTAGGAAAGACTAAATACGACAACTATGCTGCACTTGTGGATCAACTTATCAACTCATACCAACGTCTCGGATGTAAGATGTCATTGAAAATTCATTTTTGCATTCATATCTCTCACTTTCCGGAAAACGCATCTGCTGTTAGCGACGAACACAGGGAGAGATTCCACCAGGATATAGCACAATGGAGAGCCGATACAAAGGGAAGTGGAGTCCCGCTATGCTGGCCAATTTCTGCTGGAATTTAAAGCGTGACCAACCAGAAGCATCACACAAACGCCAGCATAAATACAAATAATGAGTTGAAACAGTATAATACGAGAGTTTTATGTTAATTTTGCGCATATATGTTGAAGTATAGCAATAATTAAACTGTTCCATATGATAAAGCCTATCTGTTTATCAATATATTCTTATTTTTTGGTATGAAATTTTCAAGCAGTCATTACAAAAAAACGTGACGTGATAGAAAAAACTATTTTCAGATTTGGAATCCGCACACTCGAAATATTAAGAATGATCGAATGTTATTCCCGTTTTTTTTTTTCTGAACCGAAAATTTGTTGTACAGTGTTATTAATAATTAAAATTAGGGAGTTGGTTTGCAGTGATCTTGCGCATTATAGCTGTCGCACGTTCCCGTACCAAAAAGAATTCTATATGATGGTCAATTTAATGGAACCCACGGAGAAAATGTGACATCAATGAATGAAAGGTGCGCAACTTGCGCACAGTGGTACAGAATGTGATGTCCTCTTGAATAGCTATAAACTCCCTGTATTGGAGCACAAAGTGTGCTGATTATAAGGAACCTGTGACATCACAAAACAAAGTTTTTCTCAAAGTTTATCTTGTGTTAAAATTTCTATTAATTTATTAACAAATTCCAGTTTTGAATCTCAATTTGAACTTCAGTGACGACAGTCAAGTTAAAAGAGTGGTTTGTTCGTAAACTTATGGACCAAAGTGTTGAAAACAACAATAATAGTGTAATAATGAAGTTCTGGTGTAGCGTACTGCTTGGATACTTAAATGATTGACACCAGGAAGATAATCTGAAGGTCTCGAGTTTGAGTCCCAGCTTGGACTCGATGACTTAAAAACCTTTTAATGCTCAGAGGCCTTTTCTGAAACTGAATAAATCAAGATTCAGTGATTTAGGGGTCTGTGTTGCTCCTTCTGGATATTTCTTGTTCATCTTGGTTCGAATCCTGTTGGCCTGACCTCAGTGTGAATCTAGAGTTTGTGCTGAACCACCAACAAATTTGACAGCTTTGGGATTTTTATCATGAGAAAATTTCAGCTTTCAAATATTGAAGCAAATAATCTACGAAGCTGTACTTTGAGAGTATATATATATATACAGGGTGGCATAAAAGTCGCGCATCATAGGAATTTTCAGCGTTGACTATATTATTTTTTTCTTTTAGGTAGAGGATGGCTGTGAAATTAACAATAGATGAGAGGATGAGCTTGGTTTTAATGTGTGGAATACCAGGTAGCTACGACAAATTGATGAATCGCAATGGCTAATATGAAAGTGAGTTATACTCATGAGGAAAAGGTAGAGGCCTATTCCTCACGAGTGTAACTCGCTTCCGCATTAGCTTAGCTATTGTGTTATTCTACCTGCAACAAAAAAAAAAGTCCCAAAACAAAGATGACATCAATTTGAACATTTGTTTTAGTTCAAATGTATTACTTTTGCAAATTTAATTTAAAATAAATTTTCCTATGAGACTCGTCTTATGGGACACCCTGTATATAT